>ML293839.1:0-45013 GCA_005239495.1 Nicotiana undulata | reverse complement strand
CCAATTTCCAACCCCGGCCTCTCATGGTCAAATTCCGAAAATTCTCGAAGGGATCACTCGCCTATAGCCTAAGGATCATTAAGGTGTGATTTCTACTTGATTTCATGGCCTAAAATGGAAAATTACAAAATCCTCAAGAACCCTAAAATTACTACCTAATTCTATGATTTTTAGATAATCTATTAGGGAATTAAACTAGGAATTAATGTTTGAACTAGTAAAACTATGGAATTTACTTACCTCAATAACAGTGGTGGAAGGTCCCGTGAAAAGCTCTCTAAAATCATGAAGAGGAAGATGAAAATGGAGGAACAAGGCTAAGTCCCGTATTTTATAAAACTGCCCAGGGATTCCTTAACCGCGATCGCGAAAAGGGGCCTGCGATCACGAAGGCCAACTGGCCAGACCTCTGCGATCGCGAAGAACAAACTCACCCGGCCCAGATGCGACTCACTGCGATCGCAACAAACGGGCTGCAATCGCAAAGGTCTGGAACCCAGACCTCTGTGATCGCAAAAGCGGAAGCTGCGATCGCATAGAGCAATCAACAGCCAGCAAAATCCTTCTCCGCGATCGCAACCCACCTTCTGCGATCGAAGAGAAGGAAACCAGACAGCAGAAATTTCTGGTTTTCTAACTTAGCTCCCGGGGGTCCAAAACAGACCCGAGCCCCTTGGGACCCCGTCCAAAAGCACCGGCAAGTCTGTATTCGTGATACGGACTCGCTCGAACTCTCGGAACATGAAAAAAAACAATGAAACTCAGAATTCAACCCCAAAACCTAATTGAATCAAAACTTAAGAACTTGAAATTCTAGAATTCACTTCAACGCGCCGAACCGGCCTAAACAACTCGGAATGGCTTCAAATTTTGCAGACAAGTTATAAATGACACAATGGAAATATTCCATGTCTCGGAATTTCATTCGGACCTCGAGAACATAAACTCACCTTTCAAGCCAAATTTCAAATTCTTTAAAAACCTCATAACTTCATTAACTCCAATTTTCCTCATTTGATCCGAAAACAATCAAATCAAGTATGTTTCTTACCAAATTTCGTAGATAACTTATATAACATATATTGAACCTGTTCCGGGCTCCGCAATCATAATACGGGCCCGGCAGCACAGGTTTCACATCAAGGTTCATTTTCATAAGCCTTTAATATTTTCATAAATTAATTTTCTTTAAAAATTCATTTCTCGGACTTGGGTTCTCAGAATTCGATTCCGGGCATACGCCCAAGTCACATATTTTCCTACGGACCTTTCAGGACCGTCGGATCACGAATCCGGGTCCGTTTACAAAAAATGTTGACCAAAGTCAACTTTATTTAATTAATTACCAAAAATTTAACTCCTAATCAAGTTTTTCACATAAAGGTTTCCCGGCTACTCGCCTGGGCTGCGCACGCACATCGAGGTGAGATTAATGGAGGCTTTCGGGCCTCAAAATACAGTCCAAATTAGATACACATAATATGACCCCTTTATTTTGGGTCATCACAATCTCCCCCTCTAAAACAAACGTTCGTACTCGAACGAACGTAGAGTCGTACCTGAAGTGTCGAATAGCTGTGGATACCTGCTCCGCATGTCCTCCTCGGATTCCCTAGTCGCCTCACCGACTGGTTGGCCCCTCCACTGGATCTTTATGGCAGAAATTCTCTTAGACTTTTACTGGCGGTCCTGCCTATCAATAATAGCGATTGGCTCCTCCTCGAAGCCCAACTTCTCATCTAACTGAATAGTGCTGAAATCAATCACGTGAGTGAAATCGGCATGATATCTCCGGAGCATGGATACATGAAATACCGGATGAACCCTCGATAAGGCGGGAGGTAAAGCGAGCTCATAAGCAACCTCCCCGACTCGCCTCAACACCTCGAAAGCGACTATAAACCTGGGACTCAGCTTGCCCCTCTTCCCGAATCTCATAACGCCCTTCATCGGCGAAATCTTCAACATAACCTTATCTCCCTCCATAAATGCTACATCACGCGCCCGCTGATCCGCGTAACTCTTCTGTCTGGACTGAGCTGTACGGAGCCTTTCCTGAATAATCTTCATGTTTTCCAAGGCATCTCTCACAAGATCTGTACCATATAGCTTGGCCTCGCCAGGCTCAAACCACCCAATCGAAGAACGACATCACCGAACATATAAAGCCTCGAATGGAGCCATCTCGATGTTGGACTGATAACTGTTATTGTATGCAAACTCTGCCAAAGGCAAGAACTGGTCCCATTGACCGCCAAAATCAATCGCACAAGCCCTGAGCATATCTTCCAAAATCTGAACTATACGCTCCGACTGACCATTAGTCTGAGGGTGAAATGCTGAGCTGAGATCTATCTGAGTTCCCATCTCACTGTGCAATGCTCTCCAAAAGTGCGAGGTGAACTGAGGACCTCGATCTGATATAATAGACATCGGCACACCGTGCAACCAGACTATCTCCAGAACATAAATCTGGGCCAGCCTCTCCGTGGAATAAGTAGTAGCCACCAGAATGAAATGCGCCGATTTGGTCAACCTATCCACAATGACCCAAACCGCGTCAACCTTCCGCAAAGTCCGAGGCAACCCAACCACAAAGTCCATGGTGATGCGCTCCCATTTCCACTCAGGAATGGGCATCTGCTGAAACAAGCCTCCTGGCCTCTGGTGCTCGTACTTGACCTGCTGACAATTGAGACACCTAGCCACAAACTGCACTATATCTTTCTTCATCCGCCTCCACCAGTAGTGCTGCTTCAAATCACGGTACATTTTCGTCGCACCCGGATGAACAGAATACCGAGAACTGTGGGCCTCTTCCAAAATTCTCTTCCTCAAGCCATCAATATTAGGAACACATAAACGGCCCTGGAGTCTCAAGACACCATCCTCGCCCAAAGTAACCTCCTTGGCCCTGCCATGGACCACTGGATCCCGAAGCTCTGCAAGGCAGGGATCATCAAATTGTCGAGCCTTAATCTCCCCCAATAATTAAGATTGAGCAACTACATGAGCCAAAACTCGACGAGGCTCTGAAAGGTCCAATCTCACAAGGCGATTGGCCAAGGACTGAATGTCCAAGGCTAAAGGTCTCTCCTCAGCTGCAATGTAGGCCAAGCTACCCATACTCGCTGCCCTCCTGCTCAAAGCATCTGCTACTACATTCGCCTGGCCCGGGTGATATAAAATAGTGTGATCATAATCCTTTAACAACTCAAGCCATCTTCGCTGTCTCAAGTTAAGGTCCCTCTGCTTAAGCAAGTACTGCAGGCTGCGGTGGTCAGTATAAACCTCACAAGATACACCATATAGATAATGCCGCCATATCTTCAAAGCATGAACAATCGCTGCCAACTCCAAAAATCGTGCACATGGTAGTTCTTTTCATGAACCTTCAGCTGTCGCGAAGGATAAGCAATAACCCTGCAGTCCTGCATCAGCACACACCCCAACCCGACGCGTGAAGCGTCGCAATACACGGTATACATCCCAGAACCGGAAGGCAATGACAGAACTGGTGCTGAGGTCAAAGCTGACTTGAGCTTCTGAAAGCTCGCCTCACACTCGTCGGACCACCAAAACGGGACATTCTTCTGAGTCAATCTGGTCAGTGGGACTGCAATAGAGGAGAACCCCTCCACGAATCGGCGATAATAATCTGCTAGGACCAAGAAACTCCTGATCTCGGTAGCTGAAGTAGAACGCGGCCAACTCTGAACCGCCTCAATCTTCGGAGGATCAACCTTGATACCTTCCCCGGATACCACATGCCCCAAAAATTCCACGGAATCTAACCAGAACTCACACTTGGAGAACCTAGCATACAACTTATATTCCCGCAAGGTCTGGAGCACACTCTCAAGTGTAACTCATGCTCACCCAGGCTTCGCGAATAAATCAATATGTCATCAATGAAGACAATGAAGAAGGAACCAATATACGGCCTGAATGCCCTATTCATCAAGTCCATGAAGGCTGCTGGGGAATTAGTTAAACCAAAGGACATCACCAAGAACTCATAATGGCCATACCTAGTACGAAATGCAGTCTTCGAAACATCTAAAGCCCGAATCCTCAGCTGATGATAACCCGATCTCAAGTCAACCTTGGAAAACACTTGAGCACCCTGTAACTGATCAAACAAATCATCAATGCGCGGCAGAGGATACTTATTCTTGATGGTCACTTTATTTAGCTGGCGATAGTCAATGCACATCCGCATAGACCCATCCTTCTTCTTCACAAATAAGACTGGAGCACCCCACGGTGATCCACTCGGCCTGATGAAACCCTTGGCCAACAACTCCTTAAGCTACTCCTTTAACTCCTTTAGCTCCTTAGGAGCCATACGATAAGGGGGAATGGAAATAGGCTGAGTATCTGGAGCCAAATCAATACAGAAGTCAATATCTCGATCTGGAGGCATGCCTGGAAGATCCGAAGGAAACACATCCGGAAACTCTCGAACAACAGGCACTGAATCAATGGTAGGAGACTCGGCGGTGGTGTCCCGCACATAAGCAAGGTAAGCCAAACAACCCTTCTCGACCATATGCCGAGCCTTTATGAAGGAAATAACCCGGCTGGAGGCACTAACTGAAGAACCTCTCCATTCTAGTCTAGGCGACTCAGGCATGGCTAAAGTGACTGTCTTGGCATGGCAATCTAACACAACATGATAAGGAGATAGCCAATCCATGCCTAGGATAACCTCAAAATCAATCATATCTAGCAATAAAAGGTCTGCTCTGGTATCAAGACCGCACAAAGTGACCACACAAGACCGGTAGACCCGGTCTACCACCATAGAATCACCCACAGGAGTGGACACATATATAGGAGAACACAAGGACTCACGAGGGATATCCAGAAAATGAGCAAATAGTACAGATACATACGAATACATGGATCCTGGATCAAATAGTACCGAAGCCTCCCTACCACAAACTCAGATAATACTTCTGATCACGGTGTCTGAGACCACTGCATCTGATCTGGCCGGAATGGCATAAAATCTGGCTGAGGCTCCTGAAGACTGAACTCCCCCAGATTGAATAGGAACTAACTGACCTCCTCCTGACTTGCCTCCCCCTCTAGGACGACCCCTGCCGACCTGCCCTCCATCTCGAGGCGGCCGGACTGCTGGTGCTAAACTCCTAGGATGATAAATCTGCTGCACTGCCTTTCCCCGATACCTGGGACAAAACCTCCACGTATGACCCGACTCCCCACACTCGAAACAACCTCCTGGTGCTACAGCCCGCTGCCCGAAAGAGGAAGAACCCTGAATAGCTAGAGGGCGGTGTGAACCCTCTGGTGAAGCACTGAAATAGGAACTAGAGGACCTCTGATGACTGGTATAGCTGTTGGGTGCACCCTGGGTGGCTGGGGGACGATAGGAATGCTCTGGTATAGCGCCGAACTGAGGCCTCACTGAAATACCCCGGGGAGGTAGTGAAGTTGCTGAATATGAAGGCCTACTGAACTGGCCACCTCCGAACTGACCTCTACCCCTAGATGGAGTNNAAATGTGGTGAAATCCACTCCATGGGACTCCAAAATCCTCATGTTGTGCAGTATGTCCCTGCACCTGTCAATAAAATCTTGAGCATCCTCTCCCCGCTCACCCCCGAAGACTGGAGGGCGAAGTCGGGTCCATCTATCCAACATCTTCTGCTGGTCACCCTTTGCAACTGGCCTGGGCTCTGGGGCTGCTACTACGGGATGAACCCCTCCCACGGGCGGCGTGCCCGGGGCATGACGTGCTACTGCTACCCCCCTCCCGCCTGCGAAATAGCAGGATCGGTTGGAAATTAATCGGCCTGAGACATAGTGTCCTTGAATCTCAACATACGGCCCATGACCTCTTGGAATCCTGGCCCCGTCATGAAATCCACTGGAGCAGGTGCTACTGGAGGCACCTCATCCTGCTCCTCTATAATAGGGTCCTCTGGTGGTGCCACTGACGTAGCTCTGCGACGCCCTCATCCCCTGCCTCGAGCAGGTGCTCTGCCCTTGCCTCTACCCCGACCTTGGGCAGCCGGGGCAGCAGCCTCTCCCGGACCAGGAACATTGGATGCACGCGTCCTCACCATCTGTGAGAGAATAGAAGAATAAGTTTGAGTACATCATAAATTGAACGATAGGATGTGAATAAAGGGAAGTTTCCTAACACCCCATAGCCTCCTGAAGATAAGTACAGACGTCTCCGTACCGATCCGCAAGACTCTACTGGGCCTGCCCATGACTCATGAGACTTATGTGAACCCAGTGCTCTGATACCACGTTGTCACAACCCAGAATCCTAATCCGAGTCGTGATGGCGCCCAACGACAGGGTTAGGCAAGCCAACGCAAATCACACCAAGTGATACCCTTCCCATCTAATTCAACAAGTCAGAGATTACCAGTTATAACAACTAACATGATACTAGCCTTGAGCAAAAGTAAGTCATAGTAGATACAAAGCCGAGATATAACATACACATGAATATACATCCCAAAAAACCCAAAAAAATATAAATATACACTACGCGTGTGTGCCAGGAACTAGTGTCACGAGTGTCATGGGCAACTACTGAATATACAATGACTACAACATATACAGAGTCTCCGTCTGAATGAAATTGATAGAGAAATACAACAAAAGAGCTCTAGGGTGCGGCTAGAAAGTCGCCGGGAAAGCAGCTCACCGTGAAGTATGACCACGCTATCAATATCCAGCACCGGCCTGATAGTCAGACGTGCCAGCCTCCGGACCTTTACAGTCAAGTACAGAGAAGAAAAGAAAGTGCAGCATGAGTACATATTAAATAAATATGTACCCAGTGGGTATCCCGCCTAAACTCGAAGAAGTAGTGACGAGAGGTCGACGCGATACCCACTAAGGTCCAACAGTAATAACATATGATAGTATATGATGAAAGATAGTAGGCATGTCAGGGAAATAAGCAACAAGTACATATACTAGAAGCAGAAGAATCCAAACAGTTACTAAACTTAAACAATAAAGCACTTTCAAAAGTAAGACCACTGAATGAAACAATAATCACAAATTCTTAGATCCGCCGTGGCGTACGGCCCGCTCCCATAAAGTGCTTTCTACACTCGTCGTGGCATACGGCCCGATCCCATATTCATTTCAATATTCTTTCAACACTGCGGAGTCGTACGACCCGATCCCATATATTTCAATTTCCTTTCAACACCGCCGTGGCGTACGGCCCGATCCCATATATTTCAATTTCCTTTCAACACTGTCGTGGCGTACGGCACGATCACATATATTTGAATTACTTTTCAATTCCGCTGTAGCGTACGGCCCGATCCCATATATTTCAATTCCGCTGTGGCGTACGGCCTGCTCCCATATATTTCACAATTTCTTTTCAATAAAGCCTCAGAAGAATAACACGATGCAAAACATAATTTCGTAGTACATATGGCATTACAATAAATCATATGAAGCGTTACAAAGAAAAACATATCAGGCATTACAAGAAAAACATATTTAAGGCATTACAGGAAAAACATACAAGGCATGATATAGGCCTAACTACCCAGACATAACAATAATAGCCACTACGTACGGACTCTCGTCACTTGGCGCGTACGTAGCCCCCAAAAAGTTACACATAGCATATACATCACCTATGGGGAAAGTTCCCTCTTACAAGGTTAGAAAGGAGACTCACCTCGTGTCGTATCTACCCCTCGGACCACAATTGCGCCCGAAACTCCGAATTCTATACCCGATGACTCGCAACTAGTCGAAAGGTATACAATAACATCAATGCATGTACAATGTGATAAATTATCTTAGTTATTCAATAAAATCGCCAATCTTGAAGAATTCCCAATTTCCAACCCCGGCCTCATGGTCAAATTTCGAAAATTCTTGAAGGGATCACTCGCCTATAGCCTAAGGATCATTAAGGTGTGATTTCTACTTGATTTCATGGCCTAAAATGGAAAATTACAAAATCCTCAAGAACCCTAAAATTCTACCTAATTCTATGATTTTTAGATAATCTATTAGGGAATTAAACTAGGAATTAATGTTTGAACTAGTAAAACTATGGAATTTACTTACCTCAATAACAGTGGTAGAAGGTCCCTTGAAAAGCTCTCTAAAATCTTGAAGAGGAAGATGAAAATAGAGGAACAAGGCTAAGTCCCGTATTTTATAAAACTGCCCAGGGATTCCTTAACCGCGATCGCGAAAAGGAGCCTGCGATAGCGAAGGCCAACTGGCCAGACCTCTGCGATCGCGGCAGAGGTCGTGCGATCGCGAAGAACAAACTCACCCGGCCAAGATGCGACTCACTGCGATCACAACAAACGGGTTGCGATCGCGAAGGTGTGGAACCCATACCTCTGCGATCGCAAAAGGGGAAGCTGCGATCGCATAGAGCAATCAACAGCCCAGTAAAATCCTTCTCCGCGATCACAACCCACCTTCTGCGATCGCAGAGAAGGAAACCAGATAGCAAAAATTTCTGGTTTTCTAGCTTAGCTCCCGGGGGTCCAAACTACTCCCGAGCCCCTCGGGACCCCGTCCAAAAGCACTGGCAAGTCCATATTCGTGATACGGACTCGCTCGAACTCTTGGAACATGAAAACAACAACGAACTCAGAATTCAACCACAAAACCAAATTGAATCAAAACTTAAGAACTTGAAATTCTAGAATTCACTTCAACGCGCCGAACCGGCCTAAACTACTCGGAATGACTTCAAATTTTGCAGACAAGTTATAAATGACACAATGGAACTATTCCTGGTCTCGGAATTTCATTCGGACCTCGAGAACATAAACTCACCTTTCAAGCCAAATTTCGAATTCTTTAAAAACCTCAAAACTTCATTAACTCCAATTTTCCTCATTTGATCCGAAACCAATCAAATCAAGTTTGTTTCTTACTAAATTTCGTAGATAACTTATATAACACATATTGAACCTGTTTTGGGCTCCGCAATCATAATACGGGCCCGGCAGCATAGGTTTCACATCAAGGTTCATTTTCATAAGCCTTTAATATTTTCATAAAATAATTTTTTAAAAAATTCATTTCTCTGACTTGGGTCCTCGGAATTCAATTCCGAACATACGCCCAAGTCCCATATTTTCCTACGGACCTTCCGGGACCGTCGGATCACGGATCCGGGTTTGTTTACCAAAAATGTTGACCAAAGTCAACTTTATTCAATTAATTACCAAATATTTAACTCTTAATCAAGTTTTTCACATAAAGGCTTCACGGCTACGCGCCCGGGCTGCGCACGCACATCGAGGTGAGATTAATGGAGGCTTTTGGGCCTCGGAACACAGTCCAAATTAGATGCACATAAGATGACCCCTTTTTTTATGTCATCACAGTTTAGGACTCGAGATGCAGGTACAATCTGGTCTAGCAAGCCGAGCTGCTCTACGACCATTGACCTGATTATGTTTGCCGAACTACCTGGATCCACTAGAACACGTTTAACTTGAATTTTATTTAACAAAATAGAAATTACTATGGTGTCGTTGTGCGGATGAGAGATGCCTTCTGCTTCTTCGTCGTTGAATGATAGAGTGCCTTCGGGCACATAGTCTCGAGTCCATTTCTCCATTGTGATCGACACTTTGGTGTGTTTGAATATTGGCCCTTATGCGATGTCGACCCCACCGACGATCATGTGAATAACATGTTGAGGTTCTTTTTGCTCATTCTTTCTGTTGGCGTCTCTCTCCCTGAAGTGAGTTTTGGATCGATCACCAAGGAATTCTCGAAGATGGCATTCGTTGAACAAGCAAGCTATTTCCTCTCTTAACTGTCTGCAATCCTCGGTCCTATGACCATTCGTGCCATGATACTTACACATTCAGTTTGGGTTTCTTTGAGAAGGATCAGTTTGTATAGGTTTGGGCAACCTATTACTCCGATAATCGAGGTGCTTCCATGGGATCCGCATATTTGTCGAAACCAATTTTACTCATGAGTCCTTGAGAATTATGCCCTCGATCACTCATTCGATTATTCCGGGCAGAATTGCACCCCGAATGGTTGTTCCTTCTATCCGAAACATATGGTTGATACCGATCTTTATTCGGCCTTGACTCTCTATCAACGTCTCTTTGATTTTTCCTTGTCGGCCGATTTGGATATACTGAACCTGAGGGAGCTCCCAATTGTTCATCCTCGACCCTAATCTTTGACTGATATCAGTTGTGAACATCTGCCCAAGTCACAATCTGGTACTCTATTAAATTATGCTTCAGCTGGCGCGATGCGATCAAACTCCGCTAGTTTAATCCTTGGGTGAAAGCTTGAACATCCCAATCATCAGCGACTGTTGGTAATTCCATACGTTCCATTTGGAATCGAGACACAAACTTCCTTAGAATCTCGTTATCCCTCTGCTTTACTTCGAAGAGATCCGATTTTCTTGTTGCAACCTTTATAGCCCCAGCATGTGCCTTAACAAACGAACCCGCCAACATGGCGAACAAATCGATAGAGTTCGATGGAAAGTAGTGGTACCAAATCATAGCTCCCTTCGACAGGGTCTGCACGAACTTCTTCAGCAATATAAACTCAATTTCGTCATCTTCCAAATCGTTTCCCTTTATGGAGCATGTGTAAGAAGTAACGTGCTCATATGGGCCAGAGGTCCCATTATATTTAAGTATATCTGGCATACAGAACCTCTTCGGGATGGGCTTCGGAACCGCACTCCTAGGGAATGGTTTTTGCACAAACTTCTTGGAGTCCATTACCTTTAAGATCGGTGGTGTCCCTGGTATCTGGTAACCTCGAGTGTTATAAGTTTCCACCCTCTTGTCCTTGGCCTCGATTTTCTTTTCTCCAGATTCTATTCTCTTTGTAAGCTCCTCGAGCATCCTCATTACAGCAGGATCAGTTGTGAAAGTGTTATCACTCAATTTTTTAGGTACCAACTCGGTAATCTCTTGTTCTGTCCTATTCGGTGCCCTGTGCTGATTTTGCAACTGAGCAATGGCGTTTTGTTGGGCTTGCATCATTTCAAATATTACTTGGAGACTGACTCTTTCGTCTCATCTGCCCTGTGTTCCTCGACCATCAGTTCGACCCTCTCTGCGTACACTTCCATCGGGGTCCCCACCTAAATCTGCATTCAAAGCAATATACGAACTGACATCGACCGGGATCACGGGCGGTGCTCCTCTGAGGTCAGCCTGCGGCACCTCGATTCCTGGAGCGATAATATTCTCGTTCTCTCCGTGGAATCCGAGACCGTTGTCACCATGTGTAGCTGTATTTTGTGAGTTTGACATGATTTAACATTTAAAAAAATTCTTGACAAGAAACAAGTGTAAATAGTGTGTTATTCCATAATTAGCACTGAACAACCACTATTATCCGTAGCTCAATAGTGGGCGCCAAACTATTTGCCTCGAAATACGAGTAACAATTAAACTTGTAATGTGGTTATAAAGATATGTGATCTCATTCAGTGCCAATTGATAAATCACTAAAAGGATAAATGAATTAAGTGAATTAAACGATTGAAATGGATCAAACCAATGATGTTTGCAAGTTATTGACCTCGGTTTAGAATAATCTCGAGATCAAATGTTAAGAACAATAAGAACAATAAAGAATTATAAGCGAATAAAAGAGCAGAGCTTTGTATTTCTCAGTAATTGTGTATGTGATTCATATGTTGATTACAAATGAACATAGTTCCTCTTTATATATTATAGGAATCCTAAACAAGGTATAACTCTAATTTCGGAAGTTAAATACATCATTGATATCAATAACCGTTAATGGTTCCGCCAATCCCGAGATTCCCGCCGAGATTTGTGGTCGATTGCGAATATCTCGTTATTCCGTTACTTCGATGTCAATCTAGCTCGATCTCGATCCCCCAGCCTCCGTGTTCCTTAAGCTTGAGCTTGCTTCGATACGGACTTAATCTCAAGGCAGACCCTCGAGCCCATAAAATCGGGCATGGTTGATTTTAACCGTATACAAATAGCTTTGAGCAACCCAATTGTTCGGAATGCTCTCAAAGATGCTCTATTTGGATACATAGAACAAACCAATGTGGAAAATTCAAACCCGAAATTAACAACAGTATGTCAAGCTCCAAGAAATAACATTCTACGCCACAACCGGTCCGTCTAAAAGTCAGTGCCAACCTCGATCGTCCACTTCATAGGCAAAAAGGGAAAAGAGGTATATGACAATGAAGAATAAGGTAACACTTCTCAAACATAAGCCAATCAATATTCCAATACCACAAATAAGTAACCTGTTATCCCTATAAAAGCAGAACCATCGATCCCCAAACCCAAATCAGACCATAAACGGTCGGTCTTCTTCAATAGGAGGAAGAAAAAATAGACCAACTGGTCCCTCTAAGCCATCATTTGCAACTGTAGTTCAAACAATGCTATCCTCTTCAAAATTATCAGAACCACAAATAGATATCAAACATGGTACGCACCTTGATAAACTAGTTGTTTACGTTTCTGCTCAAGATTATTTGTGAATCTAGCTCTAGATTGCAAAATGATGATTGTGGGAAAATATATCAAAGTTAAGCCAACAATGGAAGAGCTGAGGAAATTGTTTGAGTCCATTTCATCTAAAAGGAACAAGCAAAATTGCTTATTATGACTATAAGACGTTGTACATTGATTTCACAAATGAATTTGACTACAAACCATTTCTCTATACTGGTACATACACAATGAAGGTTCTGAAATGGTCACCAGAGTTTAAGCCAGAACATGAGACATCTATAGTTCCGGTATAGATCTTAATCCGTAAGTTGCCTTGACACATGTTCCAATGGAATATTTTGTCCAGAATGGTGGAGTCAATTAGGAACGTAGGGGGGTACCTGACCAAACAACATTCTCTAAGTCCAGAGGGAATGTAGCTAAGATCAAAGTTGAAATTGATTTATTAAAACCCAAGCAAGAGAAAATATGGTTAGGTTTCAAAAGACTCGATGATGGTGTTTGGCTGAAAAATGAGTATGAAGGCGCTCCAGGTTATTGCAAATGTTTCAGTATGCAAGTGCATGAGCAATCTCAATGTAGGAGTAAGGAGGCAAATGGCAGAAGCAAGGAAAAAACACCATAAAAATTTAATGGAGATATAATCATTCCTAAAAAACAGACTAATGCAGATGACTTTGAGGAAGTAGTTAACAGAAAAAGAAGCAACAAGGAAGGAGGAATACAGGGATAATCATTGCTGAACCAGGAGAAGTAGCACAAAACACAAACAAATTTCTATAAGTAATATACAAAGGAAAGAATGATAACAAAGATGATGAGGCTACATCTCAAAAGGGGAATGAATATATAGTTGTTCAGAAGGTTAATGATACCAATGAATCTGCAACAAAGGAAGGAAGTAGCTTCAAGAAAGATCATAATACAACTAAAGAAAAGAGTCAAAGTATGGAGATTAAGGAATAAAACATGCAACATGAGGGCAGAAAGAAAAGAAATAGAAGCAAGAAAATGAAAAAACAATTGTTCAATGGCAAGATCAAATGGCAGAGAAGGATGAAGCCTCTGTGGAATCTACCTTTGCACCATAAGATGAGAAACTAGATTAAATTCAAACCATTTCACTCATTCAAACTAGTATGCCCCCAAGACAAATCTCAAAAGTCTCACACACTATATAAACTCTACAGACATCAAAAAAAGCACAACATAATCCCACCATAGAAAACTGACAACATTATAAATTTTCTACCATTAACCAGAATAAATCACAAGTTGCAATTCCAGAGAACATTAACAATTTTGCTAGAGGAACTCTCTACAGAGGAGGATCCAGGTCACATGTTCAAACATCCGGCTTTCTACAATTTTAATGATTATGTCCATCATATGGAATGTAAGAGGCATATGTACAAAAGGTGCCTTTGATATACTTAAGCAGATAAAGAGAAAACATAGACTTGCATTCATGACATTAATGGAACCCTTCTATAGAAGGTCCAAGATGACCAAGTTCAATAGATGGTTGGGATATCATTCTTCCTATTTTAGCTGTAATAACACTATTTTGGGATCAACAATTTGACTACATAATCCTTCAAGATAGGGAACAATAGGTAACTTGTTGCTTTACTGATCACGAAGATATGTTTATGTTGACAGTAATGTATGCTAAGTGTAAGGAACAACACTTAAGAGAAGCTCTATGGGGTTTCTAACAAGTATAGCAGGAGATATTATTAATTCATGGCTAGTCACTGGTGACTTCAACTGTATTTTTGCTCAAGAAGAAAAGAAATGGGGATTTGCACATAGAATGACTAAATGCATGCCCTTCCTTAATTGCTTGATGGATTGTTCACTGATAGATGTTTGATTCATTAGTTCCCATCACACTTGGTATAATGGAAGGAGTCAAAGAAGAGAGTTTGTGTCACGACCCCGTCCGTGATGGCGCCTATCGCGTTACTAGGCCAACCAATTCAATACTTAAATATAAGGTAACCTTTTCATTTAATTCAATACTATCCGATATTTTCATGAAGTTGTCATTCTATCCTTTCAAACAAATAAAGATAGACGTTTCAACTCTGTCCCAAAACTCGGAGTCATCGGTCATGAACATCTAATGAAATGCAAGTCTAATGCACTATATCCAATACAATATAAGTCTGGATATGCAAGTAGTAAAGAAGTAAGAAGGAGAAGGCAGGGTTGCGGACACGTGCAGCTACCTCGCCCATATCTGTGTATCTCCTGGGAAAGGTAAATAACTCACTGCGCCCTAGCACTTGAATCTGCACACAAGGTGCAAGGACTAATGAGAATACGCCAACTGAGTAATAATGAAAGTAAATAAGGTCTGAAAAGTAAGAAACACATAAACACAAGTCATCAATTCACAATAATTACAGTCTTTCTTTCCAACAGTGCATACGTTAAATCATCACGCTTAAAAGCCGATTTCAGTAAAAATCATTTGAGGGTATATTTGCCAACAATTTCAATATGAATTTCAAGAAGTCTAGTGTAAAAATAATAAAAATCATAAATATTCTCTCGGACAAAAACATGCATCACAAACCTCCCCTCGGGCATATCATCGCTAAGAATCAGTCCGTCAGCATACCTCACAGTCACTTGTAATCAGCCCCTCGGGCAACCCCACAGCCACTCATGCCTCCCATCACTCGTCACTCGGCACTCGCAGTCAGTAGGTACCTGTGCTCACTAGGGGGAGGGTACAGACTCCCGGAGGGGCTCCTACAACCCAAACTCTATATCGATGCGACGTGCAGCCCGATCCATATATCTCGTTGCGGCGTGCAACCCATTCCAACATATCTTGCTGCGGCGTGCAGCCCGATCCAACATATCTCGTTGTGGCGTGCAGCCCGATCCATATATATATATATATATATATTGCTACGACATGCAACCCGATCCATATATATTCCTCACAACACAAGCCCTCAACCTCACTCAGTTGGAAACCTCTCAAGCCACTCGGGCTATCAGTAAAATTGGGTGCTCAGCCCAAAATATCATTTTATGCATCAAATGGAGTAAATAAGACTGAGTTTAAAAATCAGTAAAACATAGCATGACTGAGTACGAATCTTAAATCAACGTAGTGAGGAAATGGTAGTAAAAAGGCCCCTAAGCGTCCAAACAACTTGACACGAGGCCCAAATACGACATTCAGCCCAAAATATAGTAATAATCTCTAAAACACGAAATATCATATGATTTCTAGTCAAATACGCAACTTAATAGTCGCTACGAGATGGACCAAGTCACAATCCCCAATGGTGTACGCCACACACTCGTCATCTAGCATGCGTGACACTCCAAGTTAGTGATATAATGATAAATCTGGGGTTTCATACCCTCGGGACAAGATTTACAATCATTACTTACCTCGAACCAGATGAAACTCTACTTCGCGATGCCCTTGCCACTCGACTCGGCCTCAAATCTCACCTAATCTACTCAAAATCAGATTCATACCATCAATATACGCTAAAGGAACAAAACCCATGCGAATATTACCATGTTACATACACAATCCCGAAATTGGCCAAACCCGACCCCCGGGTCCACAACTCGGATCCAATAAAAATTGCAAAACTAGAATCCTTATACTCTCACGAGTCCATACATATCAAATTACTCAAAATCCGACGACAAATGGCCCCTCAAATCCTCATATTAAACTCTCCAATTTCAAGTAGTAAATTCCCAAGTTTCTAGCTTAAATTCCCAACTAGATGTCGTGTAAGACCATAGATTCATGAAATTTATACCATTATAGGTTAGAATCACTTACCCCAATGTTGTTCCTTGAAGTCCTTCGAAAACTCGCCTCTCTCCTAAGCTTCTTAACTCCAAAATCTAAAATAGAGAACAAAACCTCGAATTGGTGTTTTCTGCCCAGAAAAAACTGCACCTGCGGTCATATTCCCGCTTCTGCGGCACCACGCCTGCAAAAATTACCATCGCAGGTGCGGAACCCATTTAATGCATCATTTCCGCATCTGCGGAAACCCCATTGCACCTGCGATGCGCACCTGCGACTCATCTTCCGCTTTTGCGGAGGACTCCAAACTCCACAGCGTCCACATCTGCGGCTCCCAACTTGCACAAGCGACCTCGCACCTGCGGCTCCCCTTCCGCAGGTGCGGAAACACCAGCATAAATCGCACCAACAACCCTCAAACTCTAAAAACCAATCCGTCAACCATCCGAAACACACTTGAGTCCCTCGGGAACTCAACATAAAATACCCACAAGTCACATACCCAACATACGAACTTATTTAAACCATTGGAACACCCAAAACATCGAATTAACCCGATATTCAAGCCTAAGGAATTCAAAACTTCCAAAATTTGCCAACTATGCCGAAACCAACCAAACCACGTCCGAATGAACTGATATTTTGCACACACACCCCAAATGACACTACAAACCTACCCCAACTTGCGGAATTTCGTTCCCATCCCGATAGCTAATTTTCCACTACCGACCAAAAATTGCCAAAAATCTATTTTCGCCAATTCAAGCCTAATTCTACTACGGACCTCCGAATAACATTCCGAACACACCCCTAAGTCCTAAATCACCTAACGAAGCTATCTGAATCATAAAAACCACATTTCGAGGCCATATATAAGTCAATTTCTAGTTGACTTTTTCAACTTTCTAACCAACTTAAGATACTAAGTGTCTCATTTGTTTCCACAATCACTCACGAACCTGAGCCAACTGACCCAACACATAATAAATGAGCTAAACAACATAAAATGAAGTAGAAATGGGGGAAACGCGGCTAAACTCTCGGAATGACCGATCGGGTCGTTACATTTTCCCCCACTTAAACATATGTTCGTTCTTGAACGTGCCAAGAGTTGTTCCAAAAACCATCAAAATAGTTGTGTAACCTACCACACACATACCCGGGGGTGATCCCACGTCACCCTAACCCATATAGGTCCAATAGCACAACATAGCTAAAACTTAGCAATCCAACCTAACCCATAAACCTTAGAACCAAATTTTCACTTCTGAAAAAATTAAAAATTAAAATCCCACATCTATAAACTAAATAAGTCTGAACACGCTGTATCAAGCCATATCCGTAACCCAAGATGAAATCCCATGATATACCACATGACTCAAACACTCATAGCGATAACTCCTAATCATAATAGCTGCTCAAAACATCCTAATACCGGTAAATAACCTCCTATTAAGCAAAGCCTCATTCTAACACTTTCATATACTGCCAATGATGAAAGAAAACGTAGAAATTATCAACCATTTGTCCGATCAGCCAGACATAAAGCTCATATCTTCTCCGACAGGAGCTACAGCGGATTTCTAAGCCAACTTCCGATATCATCCTTCCAACCATGTTGTAGTCAATTCTGATAGTATTCATTCTAGGTCCAATGACCTCTTCTCATCCGACACAACTACTTTGAGACACGACACATCAATACGATCCAAAGCCATAACCTGTGCAACTCGTGCACCCAATAGCAACATCCGAACGTATTCAAATCATAGAAAAGATTCACACGAGAGGACTATCCCGCCAGATTAAGAAGTACCATGATAACACTATGCCAAGAACCTGGCACAAATCGTAAAACAAAAACTCACAAATCTGACACCAAGGATCATATATCTACATAACTCCGCTACAATGTGTGATCCCATCCAACGATGGTCCACCTCAAACACTTCAAGCCCCCTTGCTCAATATCAATAACCATGCGCTATTCGACATCAAGTACTCAAAGTGCATTGCCATAACCACGGGGAATCAGACGATACCATGCAACACAACCCGAAAGAACATAACCAATACGTCTCAATCCCATAATACCCAATTACTTACCTTACTCAAATCCCGCTATAAGCCCAAATAGAACAGCACCATATGTGCATATAATTAACAATAACAACTCCTCGCAACACCGAAAGGTAACTCATAGATAACCCCAGAACACGAATAAACTCAATGAAAATTGAATGGTACATCCCTCAATAATAGCAATCCGAAGTCAACAATTCCGACCCGGTGTAGAAAACACACCCATAATAGCCTACCAATGATCCCTAAATCAACTCTGGTCACCCGCAACAAATAGATAACTCTCCAAAAGTTTACAATGACTGAGTCATGGAACATACTAACATCTGACTAGCTTTGCTCAAATCTTCACAGTCCATAACTACAACATAACTTGTTTATAAGGACTCTCATTCTTGGAGTCCATGAAGCGCACGAATCACCATACCTGATCCCAACTCCACCGCTCGAATATATAACACACCTCTAATGCTCAATTATTCCACGAGGTATACCCCTATAACTCTTCTGTGCCACCAAGCAAACTTGAATATCAATAGTCGATCCAACAAGTGAGTGCTGCAATACCAATGAAGCACCCTTATCTCAAACACATTTCCCTTTCTGAAATGTGTACCCTCATCAAGCCACACCAATAAGTGATGTCATTTACCTAGCCATCTGAAGCTGCCCATGTTACTTAAGAATTTATGATCTTTCTTCATGAACTGAACCGTGAACTCACACATGCAAATCATTAACCCTATACAACATACCACATACACCGTTCCATCCTATGATAACTATGAGAACTTCATAATCTCTTCCGAGCTACAAGCAATTACATACCTAACTAGCCAAGAACTTCCATTTGATCCCATCTAGAAGCAAAATCACTATACATCACAAGCTCTTCATGCCAGTAGAATATATACATCTCTAACCGTGGTAGAAACCATCAAGAACCCTCCGAATCCCATTTGTACGACACCAAACCGTCAGGACTGAATCCTTCTAACTCAACCAAGCTACGCAGGTCACCAAAACCCAAGAGCATTGCCAAGAAACACCTGTAACAACTCATTACCTCATAAACACAATGGACTAATCGTATCCCTTATTATGCCAATCTGACCTACTACCGAGCTATCCAATTTATCAAAGTTCCTTTTGACTTACCTTCGAGTTGATACTTCTCCTTGCCAAAATACCGTAATTCTCAACCCTGACTCACCATACGAGAACCAAGCATAAAATCATACCGTCTAAGGCTCATAAGCCGCTGAATACTCACTCAAATATCCCCAAAAGCACCACATTCAAAATACTTACCCTAAAGAGACTTCCTGCAAATCTAAAGCCATTACCTCTACCTTCTTGATAGTGATATGTAGAACATAAAAATGTAGGAATGCCACAAGTCGTGACACCCTCCAACGTAAATCACAGTTTCTAGCCAAATACACGTCCTGAAGATTCCCCAATTGTTACATATAACCTTGAATCCATCAGGACCATTCTCTAGTGTCATCCACTCTACGCAAATCTCAATTAAACTGATCAAACAGACCGAACGACCTGGCCCCATTTGCACACCAACATACTAGGAAGTAGTCCACACACTCGAAGCAACAAGCAAATTCCTACACTGAACACCCTACACCTTTTACAACTACAACTCAATAATTCAATAAAACCTATTTACCAATAGAGTACATTACAACATGTATCCCAAAGATTATTCAACTAAATCCTTCATAAGCTCATATAACACCAACTATCTAATGCCTCAAATCATCTTCAAATCTCGCATTCACCATTGCAATAGTCATGCCAAATTCCACACGCGATATAAACTCAAATTGCTATATATATCAGTTACTAGTAAAAAGAACTTGCTACAAAACAACATAAGGATCACACACCTCAGGACACCTCGCAGGAGATAACTCCGCATGCTTAGCCTCAATCTGATAACTCTCTATACCCATCCTAAAATCATAGCTATTACGCAATCTCTTTACCGTCCTGCATTTAAACACAACCAACGCCTACCCTCGAGGCACCACAATACACGGCATAAGAACCTGAAGCTGATGGCAGATCCCACTCTGGAGTTGTGTTCAAAGCAATCTTAAGCTTCTGGAAGCTCTCTCCACACTCGTCTGACCACCTGGATACCCTCACTGGACACCATGTGCCCCAAGAATGCTACTAAACCTAGCCAAAATTCTCACTTGGAGGACTTACATAAAGCTTCTCTTCCCTCAATCTCTGCAACACAACTCCCTAATGTTTAGCATTCTCCTCCTGGCTACGAGACTACACCGGGATCTCATCAATGAACGCAATAACAAAGAAATAAGAATACGGCTGGAATACACCGTTAATCAAATACATGAATGCTATTGGGGCATTGGTCAGCCCAAAAGACATCACCAGGAACTCTTAACAAAACAGAAATATCCACTTCATTCCACAACTAAACTACATGAGAGGTCCTTCAATACACTCACAACTCGAGGCCATGTGCCAACTCAAGACAAAAGTCAAACACTCACTAGTCCTTGCTACATATCCGGCCAATTCTGTTTATCACAATCAAACAATATGAACACGTCTCACCATTGAATCACACTTGCCACATAGTCATCCAGTCACAAAATCCCACTAATAAGGACACAAACGGGCATATAAGTCCCACATGCACGCGCTCACACAATCGAAATCTTAGCACTCAAGACACAGACAAAACCCAGCCTCAAGTCCTCAAGACTAGCCCATTATCAACATGCTTATTAAAATCACATCTCATCCATGGATATCACAAGCCTTCGATGCACAGCAGATACCGAGCGCACATGTGCGCATTCGAATACATGAAAGGAATTCAAAGAGTTATGCTTTTGGCTAAATAAATGGATTCGCACGACAAGAAATCAAGAATGTGAGATTTTTCCTAAGGGTTCTGCAGCCTCTCGAAGATAAGTACAGACGTCTCCGTACCGACCCGCAAGAATCTACTAAACTTGCTCATGACCAGTGAGTCTTATGTAACCTAGGCTCTGATACGAACTTGTCACGACCCCAAAACTACCCTCGCCGTGATGGCACCTATCGCGTTACTAGGCCAGCCAATTCAATACTTAAATATAACGTAACCTTTTCATTTAATCCAATAGTATCAGATATTTTCGTAAAGTTTTCATTCTAGCCTTTCAAACAAATAAAGAAAGATAAACGTTTCAACTCTGTCCCAAAACCCGGAGTCATTGGTCATGAGCATCTAAAGAAATAAAAGTCTAATGCACTATCTCTAATACAATATAAGTCTGAATATGCAAGTACTAAAGAAGTAAGAAGGAGACGACAGGGCTGCGGACGCGTGCAGCTACCTTGCACATCTCCGTGTATCTCTTGGGACAGGTAAACAGCTCACTCCGCCCTAGCACCTAAATCTGCACACAAGGTGCAATGAGTAATGTGAGTACGCCAACTCAGTAGTAATAAAAATAAATAAGGTCCGAGCAGTAATAAACACATAAAAACAAGTCATCAATGAACAATAAGTACACTCTTTCTTTCCAACAGTGCATACGTTAAATCATCACGCTTAAAAGCCGATTTCAGTAAAACTCATTTGAGAATATATTTGCCAACAGTTTCAATATGAATTTCAAGAAGTTTAGTGTAAAAATGATAAAAATCATAAATAACCTCTCGGGCAAAAACATGCATCATAAACCGCCCCTTGGGCATAACATCACACAGAATCAGTCCCTCAGCATATCTCACAATCACTCGTAATCAGCCCCTCGGGCAACCTCACAGCCACTCATGCCTCCCAATCACTCGTCACTCGGCACTCTGCATTCGGTACTCACACTCAGTAGGTACCTGCGCTCATTGGGGGTGTACAGACTCCGGAGGGGCTCCTAGTCAAATACGCAACTTAATAGTCGCTACGGGACGAACCAAGTCAAAATCCCCAATGGTGTACGCCACATACTCGTAATCTAGCATGTGCACCACTCAAAGTTAGTGATATAATGTGAAATCCGGTATTTCATACCTTCAGGACAGATTTACAATCATTACTTACTTCGTACCAGATGAAAATCTACTCTGCGATGCCCTTACCGCTCGACCCGGTCTCAAAGCACCCCGAATGTACTCAAAATCAGAATCATACCATAAATATACGCTAAAGGAAAAAACCCACGTGAAAATTATCAAGTTACATCAAAAATCCTGAAAATGGCAAAACCCGACCCCCGGGCCCACGTCTTAGAATCCAATAAAAATCGCAAAACTAGAATTCGTATACTCTCACGTGTCCATACATATCAAATTCATCATAATCCGACGACAAATGGCCCCTCAAATCCTCAACTTAAACTCTCCAATTTCAAGCCCTAAATTCCCAAGTTTCTAGCTCAAATTCTATATTAGATGTCGAATAAGACCATAGATTCATGAAATTTATACCATTATAGGTTAGAATCACTTACCCCAATTTTGTTCCTTAAAATTCTTCGAAAAATCGCTTCTCCGCCGAGCTTCTCAACTCCAAAAACGAAAATAGAGAACAAAACCTCGAATTGGGGTTTTTAGCCCAGTAAAATCCGCACATGCGGTCATATTCCCACTTTTGCGGCACCGCACCTGCGGAAATTGCCATCGCAGGTGCGGAACCCACTTAATGCACCATTTTTGCATCTACGGTCAACTCCATTGCACCTGCGGTGCGCACCTGTGACTCATCTTCCGCTTCTGCGGAAGATTCCAAACTCCACAGTGTCCGCATCTGCGGCTCCCAACTCGTCCAAGCAACCTCGCACCTGCGGCTCCCCTTCCATAGGTGCGGAAACACCAGTAGAAATCACACTAGCAATCCTCAAACACCAAAAACTAATCCGTCAACCATATGAAACACACTCGAGGCCCTCGGGACCTCAACCAAAAATACCTACAAGTCACATACCAACATACAAACTTAGTCGAACCATTGAAACACCCAAAACAATACCAAAACACCGAATTAACCCGAAATTCAAGCCTAAGGAATTCTAAACTTCCGAAATTCGCCAACTATGCCGAAATCAACCAAACCACGTCCGAAAGACTCGAAATTTTGCACACACACCCCAAATGACACTATGAACCTGCCCCAACTTCCGGAATCCCGTTCCGAACCGGATAGCTAATTTTCCACTATCGACCGAAAATCGCCAAAAATCCATTTTCGCCAATTCAACCCTAATTCTACTACAGACCTCCGAATAACATTCCGAACACACCCCTAAGTCCCAAATCACCTAACGAAACTAGTTGAATCATAAAAACCACATTCCGAGACTATATACCTATACGTCAACTTCTGGTTGACTTTTCCAACTATTTAACCAACTTAAGAGACTATGTGTCTCATTTCTCTCCACAATCACTCACGAACCCTAGCCAACCGACCCTACATGGCATAAATGAGCTAAACAACACAAAATGGCAGAAATGGGAGAAATGGGGCTAAACTCCCGGAAGGACTGATCGAGTCGTTACAGTTTGGGAAAGGTTGGATAGAGTACTCTCGAAGAATAAATGGTCACAAAAGTTCACATACTTCAGCGACACACTTGATAAGGACGAGGTATGATCATTCTCCTCTCTTAATTATTGTTAAGTCATCGTAACATGTTATTTAGACTTATTTCAGATTCCTGGATTTATGGACCCAAGATCGTGGATTCAATGCCATAGTGAATCAGGCATGGTCAGAGTAAGTCACTGGATCTCCTTTATAAATTGCACTAAAACTCAAAATACATGCAGAAAACTCTCCTGGTGGTTTAAGAATAATGTTGGAAATATTTTTTATAACACTAAAATCCTAGTAAATAAAGTGGCTAAGTTGGAAGAATTGTATCTCCAAGACAACTCTACATTGAACATAATGACTTATAATAATGTTAATGCTCAATTGATAAAACATATCAAGAAGGAAGAGGCATTATAGCGGCAGAAAACAGGGTTTAAATGGTTTAAGGAAAGAGAACCTAATATCAGATATTGTTCATTCTATGATTAACACTAGAAGGAGGAAGGTGTGCATAAAGAAGATCAGTGGGGATGATAATAATTGGGTAGAGGGTAATAGTATAGGTCAAAATCTGTCTTAGTGGGATTTAACATGGAGCGTTGATGTGGTCGAAGTCGAGTATCAAGGGCAACACTAACAGATAGTTTTTGTAATAAGATATTTAACAGAATATTCCATTGAATATTCTTTGTACTTGTACTTTTAGGGATAACTGGGGTATGTCCCATATAAATAGAAAAAGAGATAAGGGGAAAGTGTCGCGACCCAAATCCTAATTCAGGCCGTGATGGCACCCACCTTCGATGTCAGGCAAGCCAACCTTATTTTTGCTAGTGACCACTTCTTAATTTATCAAACTATTTACTAATTCTTGTGAACATTTTAGAACTTAATTACGTAATAAACAAGTGATTAAACAACCATAAAGAGAGAAATAACTAAATTAGTTACCACCAATAATTACAACCCAAAAGAATGTAATATCCACTACGTGGGTGTGCCAGGAACTGGCGTCACGATTCTACGGGCATCTAATAGAAATGAGTATCCAAAAGAAAATACAAGTATGCCCTACTGTCTGATGAAATATAAATAGACATAGCAAAAGAAAAGAGGAACTCCAAGGTGATGCCAGAGAAAAGTGTCAAGGAAAGAAGCTCACCGAGAAGTCCACACTAGCTATAGGTCAGGGATGAACTCCAGACGAATACCCAGATGCACCTGCCTCAGAACCTTTACAGTTAAGTACATAAGCGTAGCATGAGTACATAAACAAATATGTACCCAAAGAGTATCTCGTCTAATCTCGAAGAAGTAGCGACGAGAGGTCGACGTGATACTTACTAGGGTCAAAATTAAATAATGTAATTAAATGAAGCCTAAGCAGGAATAGCAGCCGTAGTAATCACAGAGACATGAAATATAGAGTATAAATTGTAATTACCTTTGCAAGTCAAATTTCACTAGCATATAATGTACTAAATCTCCTTTTCACATGAATCAATTTATTAAAGTATCACAAAACTCCCAGTCAAATATAGCACATAATATGCCTAAAGCGTACGACCGAAGCGTCGCGAAAATAAATGTGCACTGCCGAGGGTCGAATGGCTCGAACCATAGAAGCATCTATTACCCCGCTCGCGAATCGAACATGCGACGCGGTTGACATAATGATAGGTCTATCCCGCTCATGAATCATACATGCGACGCGGGTGCCCATATTACATACATAGAATTTTCAAGAATCCAAGGATTTAACAGAGATTATGCTTGAAGACAAGAATTTAAGAAATGTAATATTGAATGTAACTTCCTAAATGTTTTCATACCAATTCGAGGATACTAAGTAACTCAAAATACATTTAAGGTCACATACAAGGAACGTAATGCATGCTTGTGAGTCCTAAAACTACCCAACATAATATAGAAGTATCTACGCACGGACTCTCATCACCTCGTGCGTGCGTAGCCCCCGCAAATAAGGGCATGCAATCATTTATAATCACCTATGGGGACAATTCCCTCTTACAAGGTTAGAAAGGAGACTCACCTCGTGTAGAACTTACTTTCCGGGTCAAGAATTCGCCCGAATCTCCAAACCCGTCTCCCAAGAACTCGAAACTAGCAAAATGTTGCATAAATACATTAATTTATACTGAAAGGCATGAAATTCCCCTATTTAATTAACAATTTTAGCCTACTTTGAAATATCTCAAAATACACCATCGGGCCCAATGCTCGGATTCAGGAAATTTTCGAAGGAAATACTTACCCATAACTTAAGGATCATTAATATATAGTTTGTGTATGATTCCATGGCAAATTCCTTTGTAATTCTTCCACTTTTCATAAAACCTAGGTTTTTACTCTAACCCATGATTTTCCACTAATTAGTGTGTTAATCTACCTAAGAATTCAAGCATTCAACTTAATTTGTAGTAGGAATTACTTACCTCACAGTTGCTAGGTGAAATATCCTCTTTGAAAGCTCCCAAAATCGCCCCAAGTGAAGAAAAATGGCTAAAAAGGGACTAAGTCCCGTATTAATCTAACAATGCCCAGCTGCCCCTTGTATGCGATCGCTACAAGGGCAGTGCGATCACGGTGGTCAACTGGCCAGGGCCCCCCTGAAGGCCTCCTGTACGATCGTGGAAGGGGACGTGCGATCGCGGAGGCTAGCTGGGCTAGACCTATGCGATCGCGGGGGAGGCGAATGCGAACGCGGAGAACAAAAGCTGGGTTAGGCCACAACTTTACCCACTGCGAACGCGTGCAATCATGTGAGATCGCACAGGGAAATTTTCCCCCACCCTGCCAACTCCTTCTATGTGATCACGTGCGTGCACCAGCGATCGCACAGAAGGAAACAAGACTGTGAAAATTTGGTGTTTTGCAATTAGCTCCGAGGAGTCCGCAACTCACCCGAGCCCCTCGGGACCCTGTCCAAAGGCACAAGCAAGTCTGTATTCGTGATACGGACTCGCTCAAATTTTCGTAACGTGAAAAACAACAACGAAACTAAGAATTCGACCCAAAAACCAAAGTGAATCAAACAGAACTATTCCCGATCTCGAAATTCCGTTCGGACCTCTACTACTCGGAATGACAACGCACCGACCGAACTATACTACTCGGATTGATACCAAATTTTGCAAGTAAGTCATAAATAACATAAAGGAACTATTCCCGGTCTCGAAATTCCGTTCGGACCTCGATAACACAAACACACGTTCCAAACCTCAATTCTTAAACTTAAGGAATCACATTTCCCTATTTGGCGTCGAAATGCTCCCGGGTCATCCAAAACCCGTTCTGGACAAATGCCCAAGTCGGAAATCATCATACGAAGCTATCAGAACTGTCAAAAATCGATTTCGAGGTCGTTTACTCAAAATGTTGACCAAAGTCAAACTTGGCCTTAAAGGCCAACTTTAAGGAACTAAGTGTTCCTATACAATTCCAAACTCTTCCAAATTCCGAACCACCCGTCCCCACAAGTCATAAATAATAAAAAGCCACTACGAGAAGTCTCATTTAGGGAACGGGGTACTAATACACAAAACGAGCGGTCGGGTCATTACATTCTCCACATCTAAAACAAACGTTCATCCTCGTACAGGTCTAGAATCATACCTGAAGTGTGGATATCTGTTCTGCATGTCCTCCTCAGACTCCCAAGTCGCCTCCTCGACTGGTTGGCCCCTCCACTGGACCTTTACAACAGAAACTCTATTGGAACTCAACTGGCGATCCTGTCTGTCAATAATAACAACTGGCTCTTCCTCGTAGCCAAATTTCTCATCCAACTGAATGTTGCTGAAATCAACCACGTGAGAGAAGTCGTCATGGTACCTCCGGAGCATGGATACATGAATGACTGGATGAACTCCTGATAAGTTGGGAGGTAAAGCAAGCTCACAAGCAACCTCTCCGATCCGCCTCAATACCTCAAAAAGGCCTATAAACCTTGGGCTTAGCTTGCCCTTCTTCCCGAATATCATAATACCCTTCATCGGCGAGAACTTTAACAGAACCTTGTCACCCTCTATAAATGATACGTCACGCGTCTTATGATCCGCATAACTCTTCTGTATGGACTGTGCTGCGCGGAGCCTCTCCTGAATCAATTTCACCTTCTCCAAAGCATCCTTCACCAAGTCGGTGCCATATAACTTAGCCTCGACAGGCTCAAACCAGCCGATAGGAGAACAACATCTCCGACCATACAAAGCCTCAAATGGAGACATCTCGATGCTGAACTGATAACTGTTATTGTAAGCAAACTCGGCCAGAGGCAAGAACTGGTCCCACTGACCTCCGAAGTCAATCACACATGCCTTGAGCATGTCCTCCAATATCTGAACTGTCCGCTCCGACTGACCATCAGTCTAAGGGTGAAATGTTGTGCTGAGATATATCTGAGTGCCCAACTCACTATGCAATGCTCTCCAGAAGTGCGAGGTGAAATGAGGACCTCGATCTGATATAATGGACACAGGCACACCGTGCAACCGAACTATCTCTCGAATGTAGATCTTGGCCAACCTCTCAGAAGTATATGTAGTAGCTACTGGAATGAAATGCGCCGATTTGGTCAACCTATCCACAATGATCCAAATCACGTCAACCTTCCCCAAGGTCCGAGCTAACCCAACCACGAAGTCCATAGTGATGCGCTCCCACTTCCACTCTGGAATGGGCATCCGCTGAAGTAAGCCTCCTGGCCTCTGGTGCTCATACTTGACCTGCTGGCAATTAAGACATCTAGCCACATACTCCACTATGTCCTTCTTCATCCTCCTCCACCAGAAATGTTGCTGCTTCAAGTCACGGTACATCTTCGTAGCACCAGGATGAACAAAATACCGTGAACTATGAGCCTCCTCTAGAATCCTCCCCCTCAGAACATCAACATTAGGAACACACAGACGGCCCTAAAGTCTCAAAAGACCATCCTCACCCATAGTAACCTCCTTGGCACCACCCTGAATCACTGTCTCCCGTAGCTCTGCCAAACACGGATCATCAAATTGTCGGGCCTTAATTTCCCCTAATAACGAATACTGAGCAACCACATGTGCAAGAACTCGGCGCGGCTTCTGAAAGGTCCAACCTCACTAGGCGATTAGCCAAGGACTGAATTTCCAAGGCTAGTGGTCCTCCTCCGCTTCGATATATGCCGAACTAGCCATACTCTCTGCCTTCCTGCTCAAAGCATCTGCTACCACATTTGCCTTGTCCGGATGATAAATAATGGTGATGTCATAATCCTTCAGCAACTCAAGCCACCTGCGCTGCCTCAAATTAAGATCCCTCTACTTGAACAAGTGTTGCAAGTTGCGATGGTCTGTATAAACCTCAAAAGTAGTGCCTCCAAATCTTAAGAGCATGAACAATCGCCGCCAACTCCAAATCGTGCACAGGGTAATTCTTCTCATGGACCTTTCGCTGGCGCGAGGCATAAGCAATAACTCTCCCTTCCTGCATCAACACACATCCCAAACCAACGCGTTCAGCGTCGCAATATACTGTATACATCACAAAACTAGAAGGCAATACTAGAATTGGTGCTGAGGTCAATGTTGTCTTGAGCTTCTGAAATCTCGCTTGACAGTCGTCAGACCATCGAAACGGGGCATTCTTCTGAGTCAATCTAGTCAATGGGGCTGCAATGGATGAAAATCCCTCCACAAATCGTCGGTAATAACCTACTAGGCCCAAGAAGCTCCTGATCTCTATAGATGAAGTAGGACGCGGCCAACTCTGAACTGCCTCAATTTTCATAGGGTCCACCTTGATACCCTCTCTGGATACCACATGTCCCAAGAATGCCACAGAATCAAACCAGAACTCACACTTGGAGAACTTAGCATATAACTTCTGTTCTCGCAAAGTCTGGAGCACAACTCTCAAATGTTGCTCGTGCTCGCCCAAGCTACTTGAGTAAATCAGAATGTCATCAATGAAGAAAATGACAAAAGAATCAATACACGACTGGAACACCCTGTTCATCAAGTCCATAAATGTTGCTAAGGCATTAGTCAAGCCAAAGGACATCACCAGGAACTCATAATGGCCATATGTTGTACGAAAAGCAGTCTTCGGAACATCTGAGTCCCGAATCTTCAACTGGTGGTACCCCGATCTCAAGTCGATCTTACAAAACACCCGAGCACCCTGCAACTAGTCAAATGGTGACCTTGTTCAACTGGCTATAGTCAATACACGTCCGCATAGACCCATCTTTCTTCTTCAAAAATAGCACTGGAGCACCCCAAGGTGACACACTCGGCCTGATAAACCCCTTAGCCAACAACTCCTCAAGCTGTTATTTCAATTCCTTCAACTCCTTCGGAGCCATACGGTACGGGGGAATTGAAATAGGTTGGCTGCCTGGGGCTAAATCAATACAGAAATCTATATCACGGTCTAGAGGCATGTCTGGAAGGTCTGAAGGAAAAACATCAGCAAACTCTCAAACCATTGGCACTGAATCAATCGTCGGAGACTCAGCGGTGGTGTCCCGCACATAAGGAAGATAAGCCAGACAACCCTTCTCGACCATATGTCGAGCCTTCAGGAAGGAAATAACTTGACTAGCTGCACCAAATGAGGAACCTTTGCACTTCAACCTAGGCAACTCGGGCATGGCTAGAGTAACTGTCTTGGCATGGCAATCTATAACGGCATGATAAGGAGATAGCCAATACATGCCTAGAATAACCTCAAAATCAACCATGTCGAGCAATAGGAGGTCCGCTCTGGTCTCGAACACACCAAATGTAATCACACAGGAGCGATAAATCTGGTCTACCACAACAGAATTGCCCACGGGAGTGGACACATAAATAGAAGTAACCAAGGACTCGCGAGGAACATCCAGGAAACTAGCAAATAAGGTTGATTCATATGCATAAGTGGATCCTGGATCAAATAACACTGGTGCGTCTCTACCAAATACTGAAATAGTACATGTGATCACGGCGTCTAAGGCCACTGCATCTGATCGAGCCGGAATAGCATAGAACCTGGCTGGAGCACCGGATAACTGGTGGCTGAGCTCCCCCTACCTGGCCTCCACCTCTGGGATGACCTCTACCAGCCTGTCCTCCACCTCTAGACGGACGGGGCACCGGTGCTGAGAATGTGAGCTGATAACCTTGTTGAACGGCCTTGCCCCGAAGCATGGGACAAGTCCTCCTCATGTGTCCTGGATCCACACACTCATAACATCCCTCGATTCCATAACCAGCTGCCCTAAAGACGTAGAACCCTGGATAGCTGGGGGACGATGAGAACTCTCCGGCATGGCACTGAAGTAAGAACTAGAAGACCCCTAGTGACCAGAATACCCACCGGAGGATCACTGAATGGCTGGTGGACGGTAGGAACTCTCCAGCATGGCGCTGAAATAAGGCCTCACTGGTGCACCACGGGGAGGTGGTGGAGGAGCTGAATATGGAGGCCTTCTAGGCTGGCCTCTACCGAACTGACCTCTACCTCTGGTTGGGGCACCTCATAAATCTCCAAAAAATCTATCTCTCTTGTCCTGCTGACCCTGCTCTTTGCCCCTCGATCAATAACCCTCAATCTGGCGAGTTATCTCAACCACAAGCTGACAAAGAGTCCGCATCTCCACCTCTCGGGCCATGCTGTACCTAATACCTGAGTGCAGCCCAGCTTAAAATCTCTGCACTCTCTCAGCATCTGAAGGAAGTATCACAAGGGCATGACGAGACAACTTAGAAAACCTGGCCTAGTAGTCTGTAACTAACATTTGTCACTACTCCAGCTGCTCAAACTGATACTGCAGCTCCTCCCTATCGGAGGGTGGAATATATCTGTCCAGAACAAATGAGTGAACTGCTCCCAAGTGATGGAAGGGGAACCTGCCGGTCTACCAAGGATATATGACTGCCACCATTTGCGGGCCCTGCCCTCTAGTTGGAAGGTAGTGAAATCAACTCCATGGGACTCCAGTATCCTCATGTTTTGCACTCTGTCCCTGCACCTATCAATGAAGTCCTGGGAATCCTCACCAATCTCACCTCCGAAGATAGAAGGGTGAAATCGGATCCATCTATCCAGTAACTTCTGCGGATCGCCGTCCGCAACTAGTCTGAGCTCAGGTGCTGCTTCTACAGGCTGGGCTCCACCCACGGGAAAGGTACCCGGGGTCTGATATACTGTTGATGCTTGTCATGCGGCCTGGGCAGTTGTGGTCTAAACTCCCCCTCTAGCCTGGGATGTGGCAGGATCCGCTGGAAATAAACTAGCATGAGTCATAGTATCCATGAACCGCATCATACAACCTATGACCTCCTGGAAGCCAGGCGCAGTCATGAATTCCATCGGAGCAGGATCTGTTGGGGGCACCTCGCCCTGCTCCTCAGTAATGGGATCCTCTGCCGGATCCGCTGGGTGTGCTAATGGAACAGCTCTGGTACGCCCTCATCCCCTACCTCGGGTCGGTGCCCTCTCCCATCCTCTGCCACGGCCTCGGACTGCGGGGGTAGCGGCATCTCTCGGGTCAAGAATGTCAGTTGTGCGCGTCCTCACCATCTGTGAGAGACTAGAAGAGTTAGATTTAGTATACAATCGACTGCACGATACAATATGAATAAGGAGAGGTTTCCTAACACCCTATAGCCTTTCGAAGATAAGTACAGACGTTTCCTTACCGATCCGCAAGACTCAAATAGGTTCGCCCGTGACTTGTGAGACCTACATGAAGCTAGAGCTCATATACCATATTGTCACGACCCAAATCCTAATTCAGGCCGTTATGGCGTCCAAATCGGATGTCAGGCAAGCGAACCTTATTTTTGCTAGTGACCCCTCCTTAATTTATCAAAAAATTTACTAATTCTTGTGAAAATTTTAGAACTTAATTACGAAATAAATAAGTGATTTAAACAACCACAAAGAGAAAAATAACTAAATTAGTGACCACCAATAATTACAACCCAAAATAATGTAATATCCACTACGTGTGTGTGCCAGGAACTGGCGTCACAAGTCTACGGGCATCAAATAGAAATGAGTATCCAAAAGAAAATACAAGTCTACCCTACTGTCTGAAGAAATATAAATAGACATAACAAAAGAAAAGAGGAACTCCAAGGTGCTGCCAGAGAAAAGCATCAACGAAAGCAGCTCACCGAGAATTCCACACCAGCTATAGGTCAAGGACAAACTCCGGACGAATACCCAGATGCACCTACCTCAGAACCTGTACAGTTACGTAGAGAAGCGTAGCATGAGTACATAAACAAATATGTACCCAGTGAGTATCCCGTCTAATCTCGAAGAAGTAGTGACGAGAGGTCGACGTGATACTTACTAGGGTCAAAATTAAATAATGTAATTAAATGAAGGCTAGGCAGGAATAGCAGTCGTAGTAATCACAAAGACATGAAATATCAAGAATCCAAGGATTTAACAGAGATTATGCTTGAAGACAAGAATTTAAGAAATGTAATTTTGAATGTAACTTCCTAAATGTTTTCATACCAATTCAAGGATACTAAGTAACTCAAAATACATTTAAGGTCACATACAAGGCACGTAAAGCATGCTTGTGAGTCCTAAAACTACCCAACATAATATAGTAGTAGCTACGCATGGACCCTCGTCACCTTGTGCGTGTGTAGCCCCCGCAAATAAGGGCATGCAATCATTTATAATCACCTATGGGGGCAGTTCCCTCTTACAAGGTTAGAAAGGAGACTCACTTTATGTAGAACCTACTTTCCAGGTCAAGAACGCGCTCGAATCTCCAAACTCGTATCCCAAGGACTCGAAACTAGTTAAATGTTGCATATATACATTAATTTATACTCAAAGGCATGAAATTTCCCTATTTAGTTAACCATTTTAGCCTACTTTGAAATATCTCAAAATACACCTCAGACCCACATGCTCGGATTCCGGAAATTTTCGAAGGAAATACTTTCCCATAACCTAAGGATCATTAATACATAGTTTGTGTATTATTCCATGGCAAATTCCTTGGTAATTCTTCCATTTTTCATAAAACCTAGGTTTTTACCCTAACCCAAGATTTTCCACTAATTAGTATGTTAATCTACCTAAGAATTCAAGTATTCAACTTAATTTGTAGTAGGAATAACTTACCTCACAGTTGCTAGGTGAAAGGGACTAAGTCTCGTGTTAATCTAACACTGCCTAGCTGCCCCTTGTATGCAATCGCAGAAGGGGCTGTGCGATCGCGGTGGTCAATTGGCCAGGGCCACCTGAAGGCCTACTGTGCGATCGCAGGAAGGGGATGTGCGATCGCGGAGGCTAGCTAGGCTAGACCTATGCGCTCTGGGGGGGGGGGGGGGAGGGGATGCGAATGTAGAGAACAAAAGTTGGACCAGGCCACAGCTTTACCCAGTGCGAACGCGTGCAAGCGTGTGCAATCGCACAGGGCAATTTTTTCCCCACCCTGCCAATTCCTTCAATGCGATCGCGTGCGTGCACCCGCGATCGCACAGAAGGAAACTAGACTATGAAAATATGGTGTTTTGCAATTAGCTCTGAGGGGTTCGAAACTCACCCGAGCCCCTCAGGACCCCGTCCAAAGGCACTGGCAAGTCTGTATTCGTGATACAGACTCGCTCGAATTTTGAGAACATGAAAAACAACAACGAAACTAAGAATTTGACCCCAAAACCAAAGTGAATCAAATTTTGAACTTTAAATTCTAGAATTTTCTAACAACGCGCCGTACCAACCTATACTACTCGGAATGACACCAAACTTTGCAAGAAAGTCATAAATGACATAACAGAACTATTCCCGATCTCGGAATTCCGTTCGGACCTCGATAACACAAAAACACGTTCCAAACCTCAATTCTTAAACAAGGAATCACATTTTCCTATTTGGTGCCGAAACGCTCCCAAGTCATCCAAAACCCGTTCCGGACACACGCCCAAGTCCGAAATCATCATACGATGCTACCAGAACTGTCAAAACTCGATTCCGAGGTCGTTTACTCAAAATGTTGACCGAAGTCAAACTTGGCATTAAAGGCCAACCTTAAGGAACTAAGTGTTCCTATACGATTTCAAAATCTTCCAAATCACGAACCACACATCCCCGCAAGTCATAAACCATAAAAAGACACTACGTGAAGTCTCATTTAGGGGAACGGGGTCCTAATACACAAAACGACCGGTCGGGTCGTTACAGAAAAGGCATGTAATATTCTTTGATAAGAACACTTTTTGTGAAGAACACTTTCTCTATAGAAAAAATACAAACACTACCTTTCTAAAGAGATTCGATTACCTATTATTCCACACTTTTTCATTAGATCCGAGAATAGTTCCAATATTCTAGCATTTGTCGATCACTCATCATTGTCAGGAGAAGGAATCATCCACCTCATTTAATATTGGGTGAAACATTTTCCTTATTTACGTTAATGTTATTTATTGTTATTTATTGCTTGACATTATTCTCTCATTAACTATCTTGAAACATTGAATGTACACCGCATTTAATCCTATACCAACAATGTTCGATGTTATTTGAGTTGACTAGTTATAAATATGGGGTTATTATTATTAACTAGGTTTAATCCCTCTTTACATAAAATTAATAAGTTTAATCAAAGATTGGTCAAACAATTTGGCGCCGTCTATGGGGAATTCCTAGTTAAATTTTTAGTTTCTTCTAGATCTATAACTGGCACAATTCACAAAAAATAAGCTAAACTCCTACTTTCTTGTACACACGGATCTGACATGGCTGGTAACGGAGAAGAAAGGATGAAGGCAGTGGCCGATCTCACCACCAACCTCTTAAACACCATCAATAAGGTTTGTGAAAAGAAGGCGAAGATGTAGCACCTCGAAGTTGCTCGCCCCTTCCTCACGACAGTATCAGAACATCCCGCGGTAAAGGAGCCTCCACATCCACAAACACTTGAGGCTTGGCTGACAAACACTAGGACCAGCATCCACGACAAGCCCGCCCAAAAGGCTATCAGAGTAAATGCAAAGGTTTGCAGTACACCAGCAATGGCCGAATAGCAGGACCCTTTCCCTGCAGTAACATGTATCACTCACGACGCTAATAATGCGGGTGACAACACCCTTATAGCCATTTTGTGGAAGATGGAAGAAATGGAAAATGAAAATAATGTGCTTCAGGACCAATTGAGAGAGCACTAGGAAAGAGTCGACAAAATACCGGGTGCCCAAAAACTCTTTCCAAAAAGATATGCTGGTCAGTTCATTGAGGAACCCTACAGTGGTGAAGCCACCCCACATTCCATACCAAAGGCCTTCATGATGCAGCCCTTATCTGAAAATATATGACGGCACGACTGACCCCGAAGATCATGTGACACACTATGTCACTGCGGTAAAGGTAAATGATCTCGCCAATGAACAAGTATCCTTTATCTTGTTGAAAATGTTCGGTGAAACCCTCATCGGAGGAGCATTAACTTGGTATTCACGACTGTTCGCACACTTCATCAGAAAAATTCGAAGAGATGGCCGACAAGTTCGTAACGGCCTATGTCATGGCTGAAAAGGAGGAGGAAAGAGTGAACGATATATTTTCCGTCAAACAATCACCTTGAGAAGGACTGAGGAACTTCCTCGCTCGATTCAAACGAGTAAGAATGACCTTACCAAATGTATCTGAAGGCATGGCTGTACCAGCTTTCCAAAAAGGGCTTAACAGGCATGGCTCAGAGGCGACCAGAAAGTTATTAAATTGCCTTATGAAATATCCCCCAAAAACTTTGATGAAATACATAACGCCTATTGTGCAGAAGTACCTGCTAACGATACAACCTGAATGGGCTAACCCCTCGGTTGACCTCGGTACAGGTCGAATCTAGGAAGTATCGAAGAAACGATGCCAGGAGGGATCTAGCAGCTCCACGACCCAGCCGAGAAAGGCATCATCCATATATCAGGGGCACCATCATGACCCCCACCCGCAACGAAGAGGGCCCATCTAGGCCGAGGACAGGGACTCACCGGAGCAAGAGAGGTATGCCCATTTACCATTTGCTCACAATTTTTGTGTCTCACCTTCAGAAAAAGTCTTCACGTTGGAGAAACTTGGACCAAAAGTGAAGTTTCCATAAATGATGAGGTCAGACCCTAAAAATATTTATGCGCTTCTCATCTCTGCGAGCACTCTCAATCTCCAGAATGATGGTTTTAAAAAGAGGAGAAAAAAATAAGAAAACCTAAGTCAAACAGAATAAAAATGAAGTACAAAGCACATAAATTGAAGAGGCCGGAAAAATTTACCCTAAGGGCTCGCCGGCTATACCCGACGATAGAGCAACATTATCCAGTTTTCTGAGGGTTCGACCCTCCACATCGAAGCAAAGAGGACCTAAGGAAGGGACCACGTCTTCCGTGTTCACTAGCAGGTCCCAATCCATAGGGACCACGTTGGTACGAGTTGACCCTTCCAACCTTACTTCCACCCAAGTAAACCCCTTGGTCAGCATCCCCACCTCATCAGCGTCAATATCGGAGCCGGTTTCATAGCCGTCCTCATACGCACCCTTACCTCTCCTCTCACGGGATGAAAGAGTGTCATCCGGTCTAGAAGACGATGACTTATCTCTCAGTGCGGTACCCACAACTTCCACAGGTGGCCCGCCAACTCAAACCTCAACCTTAGGCAAAGGTACATATTCCATGGCCCCCGATGATAACAGGACTTAAAACAACGGGTCTGCATCACTTTAAAGCACAGCAGTGGTCGGCTCACAATCTCCCTTTGTATAATCCACTGCTCAAATTGTTCCATCACCAAAATCCCTGGCCTGCTTTTACAAATCAAATCCTCCTCACTCGGTAATGAATCATCTATTAAATGCAGCACCGGAAAAGCCAGAGTCTCTGGTATTTAGACCGCCAAAGGTCGAGTTGATCTAGCCGGAGTCGGAGGCTGAACAGGAGTGGATGACCGGGTAGGCTTGGTTGTGGTAGCAGCATAGGCAGGCCCCGTTATAGCGTTCACTTGGTGGAAACAAGAAGCAGGAGCCTTGACCTCCTCGAAGCTCCCATGGCTAACAATAAAAGAAAATAAAAAGAAGGTTGAGGTCAATCCCCATAAAACAATAAGAAGCAGCCAACCTGAAGGCCGCAAAAACAAAGACTTAAGATAAGCAAACTCACCGTAAGCTTGGGTCCGAACTTCTTGAGAAAGGCCGACTATTCACAAATCCACAGCGTATGGGGAAAGATCTGGCTAAACCAATCATGAATGTACGCAACCAAAGGAAGGGGCGCGACATTGACTGAACGAGGGAAAAATAGAATAATTAGGCTATGACCAAAATGAGCAAAGTGAGCACTTAGTAAAATACTTACGGGCATTTGCATTTGCCACCACGTCCTCAGTCTTGATGTAGAAGTAATTAAGCAAGAATCGACGATTTTCTTTATCGTCCTTCTTCAATACCAAGGTCTTACTTTCATGCTGACGAAGGTGCAAAATTATCCCCCTGTGGAAACTGAGCGCGAAGAGGTGTATCAGGTGGCGAATAGAGATCTCGCGGCCATCCAATCCCACGTACTTCGTCAGCATGCGGATGATGTTGTAGATATAAGGAGAGAGCTGGGCCAGGCAGACGCTATCGTACCGGCAGAATTCCTCCCCCAAGGGGAAAATGGGAGAAGGGGAAAAGAGTAACCCACATAGAACGGATATGCGTAGAATGCGCAATATCCGGGGCGATGAATCTGCACCACATCGCGACCGGCCGGGATCAGATCGATGTGGGATGAAATTTTGAACTTCGCCCTTAAATTAGCAAGGGCAACTTTATCCATCTCAGATTCCACAGCCTCAGGTCATCCTTTTGTTGTTTTGAGAAGCCAGGTCTAGCCTTCGCGTTACGGGGAACTATTTCCTCCACTGTAGGCAAGCTTTCGTCTTCTGCAACAATGGCAGCCCCATCGTCATGGGGAGGCATGCCCACTACCAAGGGAACATGGTCAGGTACCCCTCCAAACTAGAAGACATGTTAACCAATTTTTTTTGAGAGTAAAGGAGGTGTAAACGCAAAATAGTTAAGAGTAGCAGGAGCCACCAAAATCAGTGAAAGCAAGAATATGAAGTAAGATCAAGCAAGCATGAAATCTGAATGAGGTAGGAAGAAGAATATATGAAGGTCCGATTTTTAGAATGCAAAGAGTGAATCAAAGGGTTGTTTATCCCTATTTATAAGAGTTCAGGCACCAATATCGAGACAGCAAACTACCGTTAGCCAGTGATAAGTGAGAATTTTAACTACTTGTTAGCTTTTTTTATTGCTTTCGTTTTAGTCCAAAAGTGTTTAAATGTATTCCCAAAAACTGATAAAACATGCTTAATTGCAGGAGTATTGGAAAATAAGCCACTACGATGAAATCTAACTCAAGAAGGAGTGATCTGAACAAGGACAAAAATTCAGGCGCAGAAGCTCAATTGAGGACCGCTGATTTTTATCTGCAGCCGCAAAATGCTAAGGAAAATCATAAGAGTCCTAGTGCAAAGCGCGGACCGCACAATTATTGTGCGGCCGCAGAATCTGCGCAAGAGCCAAAGTTTATAGAGTCTCATTTGAAGCTCAATAGGGAATGCGGACTGCACAGTAATTGTGCGGCCGTAGAAATCAGCTATGCGCCCGCACTTAGGAAATGTGCGGTTTGAAAAAGAGCAATGTGCGGCCGCACCCAGAATTATGCGGACGCATTATCAACTCCTACAAAGATTAGAAGAGAAGTGCGGACCGCACTTTGAATTGTGCATCTGCAAAATCTCCAAAAATGCATTTTTATCCGAAACTTCTAGCTTTGTATATGTAACGACCCAAACCGAAGGGCCACGACAGGCACCCAGTACCTTACTTAACCTAGTACGAACGTAACATATCTTTGTTATCGTACTATCATCGGTAAATGGGCCAAAAGGACCGTCATGACATAACTAGAGTAAAATATAAGTGCATACTAGATATAGGATGACCCAACTTTATATGGAAACTTATACATGCGACATACATGCCTATAAGGACGACATGATCATTTGTCCACTCAAAATGTAGGCCGACAAGGCCATACAAGTATCCATATACATGACATATGTCTACAAGCCTCTAAAGTACATAAATGTCATATAGGTCGGGACAGGGCCCCGCCATACCAGTCAATACATGTCCCAATCATACTGACCAAATAGGCAACTCCGAAGCAAGTCGAGTGCAGCAACACCTTCCGCTGAGTTGATAGCCTACTAGCAGGATTGTCAACCTGTCTATCGGGACCTGAGAAACTTTGTTTCCCCAATCAAAAGGGATGTTAGTACAAATAAAGTACCGAGTATGTAAGGTGGGAAAACATAAATAAGAACAATAATGTAAAGTGAAGTAGAATAGATACAACATGTAGCATCTGAGCGCCTTTGAGGACTACTGAAATGAAATGCATGATACATATATATACATAAACATTTAGAAACATATGCCTATGTGGGAATCATCATCATCATATTGTACCCGTCCATCATAAGGCTCGGTAGAATCGTACCCGGCCACGTGGAGCTCGGTAAACCAAACTGATCAGTGGTTGCACAATAAGTGTCGTACCCAGCCAGCTATAGCATGACTCGGTAGAGTAAAATAGATATTTTATATAATGCATGCTAGACTCGTGGAATCACGCTCTATACCTTTCGGAGTGACTTAAGGTCCTTGCACCTTCGATTAACATTATGGACATCTATACCCTCAATATGAACCTCAGTAGGATTCTACGATCATTCGTACCTTTTTAGAATAACTTTATAAGGAAAGAACAACATGGACAACCTTGGTTTCTAGGAGTAGATCCGTTATGAATTAGCATATCGTTTATGTTCATTTAACTTTAGATCATGCCAAAAGAAAGAAGTAAGTGCTTTAACATACCTTAACCAAGTTGATTCCTTAATACCTTCCAAGCATCTCTTCAAACAAGTCAACTCAATCTATCATAGTATAAGGAGATTCAAAATCAGTGTTGAGCAAAGGCTAAGTCTGTAACTTAAGCTAGTTGCTTGTTTACGTAAATTCGGGCAGCATCTCTCCTGTAACTAGGGCCTCATCCAGTACCATATACCAACAACAACATCCAAATAAATCCAGCAACATATAAGTATTAATAACAAGACACCATATAACGTCAAGTCACAACTACTTCACAACGAGCGGCAAGCTCCGATTGGAATCCGTATAACCCATATAACCCCTTATAGACTTCTAAAATTAACTTAAAAGAACCATTAACATGATAATGAAGTATTTTATCGAAGATTCCATCCTCATACTGTAACGACCTGGCCGGTCGTTTTGGAGAGTTAGCGCCCCGATCCCCTGATAATTGTTCCTCCCATGTCTTATAAGGTTCATGGAACGAGTCGGAGCGTTGTGTGATGAAAATTGGAGTATTTTTGAACATATAGTCCTTTAAGGTGAGCTTTAACCTTAGAAATTGGGCCGGAGCGGGAGCTGTGTGAAGACGGATCCGGAATGGAAATTTGTCGACTCCGTTAGCTCCGTTGAGTGATTTCGGGGTTGGATACGTATTCGAGATGTGTTTTTGAGGCCAGACGTAGATTTAGGCTTGAATTGGCGAAAGATAGAATTTCGGCGATTTCGGCCGATAGGTGAGATTTTGATATCAGACTCGGAATGGAATACCGAAAGCGACAGCAGGTCCGGAATGTCATTTATGACCTGTGTGCAAAATTTGAGGTCATTCAGACGAGTTTAGTTGTGGTTCGGCGTCGAAGGTGAATTCTTGAAAATTCCTAAGTTCCTAGGCTTGAATCTATGCTTATTTGACGATTTTGATGTTATGGAGCGTGTTTTTAAGGCTAGACCAAGTTCGAATAAGGTATTTGGACTAGTTGATGGTTTTGGTTGAGGTCCCGGGGGCCTCGGGTGTGTTTCGGGTGTTCAAACGGACACTTCAAGGCCAAAAGCCTTAGCTGTTATTGTTGTTTTTTCTACAGCAGTCAAGTATGCACTGCGATCGCATAGTGTTAGATGAGAGGGTCAGGAGAATGCTTTACGCAATCACATATTATGAATCGCGATCGCATAGTTCTGCTATGTTGGCTTCCGCGATCGCACATGAAGGGTCGCGATCGCATAGTGTTGCAGGGCTGGAGGAAAAATCTGGAGGTTACTCTCCGCGATCGCATGATACACTCTGCGATCGCATAACGCTAATGCCAGAAGGTCCACGATCGCAGGCACATGTACGCGATCGCACTGAAGTTTTTTGAGGCACGTAGAATTTTACTCTCTGCGATCGCGATTGAGACTCCGCGATCGCATAGAATAAAACACCTGGGCAGATTATTAAACCCCATTTCGAAGCTTAAACCTTATTTCACCATTTTTGAGTTGTGGGAGCTCGGGGGAGACGATTTCTGAGGGACTTTTCACCTGGGTGTTCAAGATAAGTGATTTATAACCATCATAGGTTAATTTTCATGATTCTAATCTTAAATTCCACCCTTAATTCGAGATTTTTGAGTTGAAATTTGGGAAAATTAGAAGAAACTTCCCAGAATGAATTTTGGGGTTTTTATTGGGTATTTGACCTCCTATTTGAGAGATTTTCATATGGTTAGACTCGTGAGTGAATAAGGTTTCGGAAAATATAAATTTTTCCCGAATTCGAGAAGTGGGCCCGAGGTGCGTTTTGGTCAAATTTTCTAATTTCGCATATTGGTTCTGAATTAATTAGTTATTTCGATTTCTTGAATTTATATTTACGTTATCCCATCGAATTGAATAGATTTGGGCCACCCGGAGTTGGATACTCGTGGCAAGAGAGTGATTAGCGGTTGAATTGCACAGTTGAGGTAAGTGGCTTGCCTAACTCTGCGTTGGGGAATTTCCCTTAGGCATTTTTACTGTTTTTGCTATAAAAAAAACCCTGTGTACGTGAGGTGACAAGCGCGTGCACGGGATATTTTCACTGATGTTCCTTATTTCTTTCTACATAATGTTTCCTTTTAAACTCTATTATTACTGTTATCATTTAAATTGCATAATAACTTAAGGTTTATCATGGTGAATTGATTTCTAACCGATTTTCCAATCGTTACTATTCTTTGAAACTAATTTAATGATTTTCTTCGAGATTTCCAACTGGTTTTTCCTCAAACCCTTAAACTACGTTATTTTGGAGATTTACTTTATATTACGTATGCATACATGGATTGCGGGCATAGACCTGAGCCTTTCCCTCATTTTGCATTGCATACATAGGGATTGCGGCAGAGACCTGAGCCTTTCCCTCATATTGCATTGCATTGTACCTTTACTTTCTTACAGATCTATATATATATATTGCGTTGATCCGAGCATTTGATTATACCGTTTCTTGCTAGCCTTTACTTATAATTCCTGTCGATTATCACCTGTTTTACTTACTTGTTCTCTATATCTGTTACTTTGCAAACCTCAGTAGGGCCTCTACCTGACCTCGTCACTACTTGACTGGGGTTAGGCTTGGCACTTACTGGGTACCGAATGTGGAGTACTCATGCTCTTCTGCGCATGTTTTCCCCATGGGCAGATCCAGGTCCTAGCACGCAGTATCTCAGCTAGCTTCCAGCAGCACTATCAGGAGACTCAAGGTATAATCTGCAGCGTCCGCGGATCTCCGAGTCCCCTTCCTATCTTGTAGTTGTAGTACTTGTAGATGAAACTATACGGTCTTTTCTATCCAGTTGTACATATTGACCAGTAGAGTAGCTTGTGATGTATTGTGATATTCTGTGTTCTGGGTAAAGTAATTATTTATGCCGAGCGGCGTCGACTTTATTATGATTTATTTCACTTACTGTTATTTTACCTATTTCATCTAAATTTCGCTTAAGGTATAGTCTTACCTAGTCGTTTAGACTAGGTGCCGTCACGAGACCCAGTCGGAGGGAGAGTTGGGTCGTGACAAGTTGGGATCAGAGCTTCTAGGTTCATAGGAGTCACAACATCACAAGCTGGTTTATTAGAGTCTCGCAGATCGGTGCCGAGACGTCCGTACTTATCTTCGAGAGGCTATGTAACTGTTAAGAAAGATCATACTTCTTGAAATCCCTTCTCGTGCTGATTATCACTATCAAATTCTTAAACTCTATTCTATTCTTGCTTACAGATGGTTCGCACTCGCACCGGACGTACCGACGATCAGGCACCCGAGCCCCCAGCCAGAGCCACTAGAGGCAGGGGTCAGAGCAGGAGACGAGCACGTGGTGCAGCCCGAGCACCGGCTAGAGCAGTGACGGAGGATCCCCCAGCGGCTGCAGTTGGAGAGGCACCGGAGGTCCCTACTATCACTCCAGCCCTCCAGGAGACTTTGGCCCAGTTCATGAGTGCTTTCAGTACTCTGTCGCAGGTGGGACTACTTCCGCTAGCCCCAGCTACATCCCAGGCCAGGGGAGGGGCACAAACTCCCGTAGCCCGTACTCCTGATCAGAGGGTTCACATGGGGCAGGTCCCCGAGTATATTCCTATGCCTCCAGCAGTTCCAGTTCAGCCTGAGGCCAGAGCAGCTGCATCTGAGTTCGAGCAGCTCCGTCTTNGCTCTAGGTTTTCTTGAGGAGTGTCATCGCATCCTTCGTACCATGGGTATTGTGGAGATGAGTGGGGTCTCTTTCACTACTTTTCAGCTGAGAGGAGCAGCCTATCAGTGGTGGCGTGCATTTGAGCTTAGTATTCCGGACGAGGCAGCCTCACTTACTTGGACTCAGTTTTCAGAGATGTTTCTACTTAAGCTCGTCCCTCAGAGTCTCAGGGATGCTTGGCGTGCGGAGTTTGAGCAGCTACGCCAGGGTACTATGACTGTGTCAGAATATACGGTCTGGTTCAGTGACCTGACACGACATGCATCAGCTTTGGTATCTACTGTAAGAGAGAGAGTTCGTCATTTTATTGAGGGACTCCATCCTAGCATTCGTACCAATATTTCCAGGGAGTTGGAGACTGATATCACTTACCAGCAGGCCATGAGCATTGCTAGGAGGATTGAG
>MDKH01014010.1:0-26495 GCA_005239495.1 Nicotiana undulata | reverse complement strand
TTGCTTAGCCTTACGTCGCCCTTCCAAAGCATCTCAGGAAGGCGCCGCGTAACACTAAGTATGTATTTCCCAAATGTATGTAACTCACTATTCAGATGAACTTTGAACTTAATAGAAGTATAGACATAAACTGATTGATAAGATAGAAAGAATGTTTAAAATGTGACAAGGTAAGTATTTGCTGCACATGGAGGTACAGGGGTTTATATCAAGTAAAATGCTTGTAACCAAATATAAGAAAATTCCCCCATGACAAATACATTGCTAAATAGTTATAAATGCTAACTTGAATCTCCTAGTAGTTTCTCAATTCTTGACTTTTAACTGCGGCATGCACCGCAAATGAGCTGTCATGCCATGTTTGATGAATGTGAGGTTTCTGCATTATTATCTTGGTTGACCCATTCACCTAGGGGGATGTCATTGGTATGATTTTGATTCATCTCTCGTTTGCTTCTCACAGGGAGCTTTACAGTAATAACATAAGTGGTTCAATACCGAGTGATCTTGGAAATTTGACTAATCTGGTCAGCTTGGATCTCTACTTGAACAGCTTCAGTGGCCCCATCCCAGATTCTTTGGGAAAGCTGACGAAATTGAGATTCCTGTATGTACTTTTATCCTACTTTAGATTTCTGTGGATATTGTGATGCCAAATGTCTATGTATTAAATCAACTATCCAGCCTCAAGATGGATGATGTATGACCTACTCTTGCCGGCATGTCGAGAAACGGAAAGAAAATCGGATATTTTTTCTAGGTTTCACATAAGATGATCTCTATTAGTATTTGGTTTGACGCTAAGTTTTGATGGTAGAAGGTAATTGAGGACTACATAGACCTGATATCATTCAAATTAAACAGATGTTGTATATATAGTCGTTTTATTTTCTCCCTTTGTTGTAATCCTTATCTAAAGGAAAATAAGTCTAGAGGCCTACACTTACCTCTGATATTTGAGATCTATATGGGCCTGATATTATTGCATTAAGAAGCTTTTAGTCGTTGATATTTTATTTTCTTCGTTTATTGTTATCCTTTTCTAAAGGAGATTTTAAGTTACGAAGCATATGCTTCATAATCATCTTTCACTGCTCAAGTTTCTCTTGCTTAATGCTCCACAAACTTATTTTTCTTTTGGCTGCACTGCCTAACAAGTATTCCAAATTGGAGTTATTATGTAGACTCAGCTCCTAACCTCGATAACTGCATTTTGGGACTGGCTATAGAACTATTGCTGTATTGCCAATGATGGCTGATATAATGTAGTCCAAAAGGTTTTTGTTTGTCAGGGGGAAAATATTTGAGGTTTTTTGTTATGGTTCTGAACTGAGAACTTCATTTCCAGCTGAAGTACTGGTTTTGGTTTGAAGTTTCTTAATGTTTCATATCCACATTAAAATATCATATTAAGATGGTTTTAGTTTCAGCCTTCACTTCTGTTTTATTCTCCAATTATTTTACTATAGCTAAAATAAGCTCATTCCTGTATGCCTTTGAATCTTTTGGCAAGGGTAGTCGGCTCAACAACAACAGTTTGACTGGTTCCATCCCGATGTCACTGACTAATATCTCATCACTTCAAGTGTTGTAAGTACACTAGCTCTTTTGTGGCTATTACTCGGAGTCATTCTCTCTGTTTCTTCTTTTCATTCATCGACCTTTCCTTCCACTGCATATACTCATGCTCTTTTCTTGTCTCATCTGTGTACAGGGACCTGTCAAACAATCGTCTTTCGGGTGCTGTTCCAGATAACGGTTCCTTCTCTCTATTCACGCCTATCAGGTATATTCCATAAAGGTGGTTCGGTATCCAATTGACTGGTGGTTTCAGAATTTTGCTATTTGCTAACGTAGTTCACTTGAATTTACAGTTTTGCAAATAATTTAGATCTTTGTGGGCCTGTAACTGGGCGCCCTTGCCCGGGATCTCCTCCATTCTCTCCTCCCCCTCCATTTGTTCCACCACCACCAATTTCTGCTCCAGGTAATTCTCTAAATGTGTCGGGATAAATGTTTTCATTTTTTGGCTTGCTCCAGTGTGGTAATTTCAGTTATATTTTATCCATCTTACCTCTCTTAGTTTTCCTAATCCGAGTAAGAATTTGTGCTATAACAATACTGGCAGGAGGGGCAGAATGGCAGAAGTCATCTTTGCTAATCAGGCATTCTGGTTACTTGATTTTAATGAAAAACTGGATGCGAGGCTACATTTAAAGTTTCTAAGCAGTCTGGTGTCTTCATACATTTTTTCCCTTGGTCTATATGCATCGATTGTATGTTGCTATCTGTGGTATTTGACATAGAATATATGAGGGTCTTACTGCATAACAGGCTTTATAGTAGAGTTTCGATCTGTGTGAGGGATGCAAATTTTGTGCGCTTCTGTTTTGAAAGCGATTCAAGATGATATAGGGCCAACACTTTTCCTTTTTGAAAATGGCACAGATAATGTTGAACTAAATTAATCCAATTTATGCTAGGTTGTGTGAAGATTTTAGGATCTTTGCTGTGTAAAAACTGTCCTGGAATTTAGATCTGAATGACATCCAAATATTTGCCTTTTTTTTGTGTGTGGAGTGATTTAGATGTTAAAGGGCCAAAGTTGTGTGTTAAAAATAGTGTGGATAATGTATGAAGGAAATTAATCAAATTTATTCCAGTGGAGTAAGCAGCAGTTCTTGAAACGAGTTGTCGAACTGATGTATAAATATTTTGAATGAAACATCAGGAGGAAATGGTGCCACTGGAGCAATTGCCGGAGGTGTAGCTGCTGGTGCTGCTCTACTATTTGCTGTTCCTGCCATTGCATTTGCCTGGTGGCGCCGTAGAAAGCCACAAGAATATTTCTTTGATGTACCAGGTTAGCAGTTTACACAGTGTCCAACCGTCCACAATTCCCTACCTACTTCTGCATGTGTCTCTGTTTTCTCTTGCATGTTATATTTTTTCAGCTCCATATTACTATCTTTGCTTAATTTTATTGCAGCTGAAGAGGACCCCGAAGTTCACTTAGGTCAACTGAAAAGGTTCTCCCTCCGAGAGCTACAAGTTGCAACTGATAGTTTTAGCAATAAAAATATTCTGGGCCGAGGTGGATTTGGTAAGGTATACAAAGGACGCTTGGCAGATGGAACATTGGTGGCTGTTAAACGGCTAAAGGAGGAGCGTACCCCTGGAGGGGAGTTGCAATTTCAAACAGAAGTTGAGATGATTAGTATGGCAGTGCACAGAAATCTTCTACGACTGCGTGGCTTCTGTATGACACCAACTGAAAGGCTGCTCGTGTACCCCTATATGGCCAATGGAAGTGTTGCATCATGCCTGAGAGGTGATGCCTACTGAAATGTATTAGTATCCTTTGGATGTTTTTTTCTTTAGTTCTGGAGGGTATGTTAAATAAAGGACCAAGAACATCTTTTGCAGGATCAACGTTTTCTCTGCCATAACTTTTTTTCTTTAACAAAATGTAATTTTTGTATGATGTATTCCTTAACTTGGTAAAAGGGAGGAAATATTATTTATCATTCATTTTCTGAAAAATACTGTTTATTTGTAGAACGGCCACCATCTGAACCACCACTTGATTGGCCAACACGAAAACGAATTGCTCTGGGATCTGCCAGGGGATTATCGTATTTGCATGATCATTGCGACCCTAAGATTATCCATCGTGATGTGAAGGCTGCAAATATATTGCTAGATGAAGAATTTGAGGCTGTTGTTGGAGACTTTGGTTTGGCTAAACTTATGGATTACAAGGATACACACGTTACTACGGCTGTCCGTGGTACAATTGGGCATATAGCTCCAGAATACCTTTCCACAGGGAAGTCTTCCGAAAAGACTGATGTTTTTGGGTATGGGATCATGCTTCTGGAGCTAATCACTGGCCAGAGGGCTTTCGATCTTGCTCGGCTTGCGAATGATGACGATGTCATGCTGCTTGACTGGGTACGTACATTTCTGCTTTAGACATGACACGAGTACAATAATGTGCTCTTTCTTCATCTTTCCAATAAACCTTTTTGCCTTTAGCTGGAATCTTTATGTCTATGATCTGGACTTCAAACTAATGTTGCTGAGGTTCTTGTTTTCAGGTCAAAGGACTCCTTAAAGAGAAGAAACTGGAAATGCTGGTTGACCCTGATCTTCAGAACAAATACGTGGAGGCTGAGGTGGAGCAGCTGATCCAGGTAGCATTGCTTTGTACGCAAAGCAGTCCAATGGATCGGCCCAAGATGTCTGAAGTGGTGAGAATGCTTGAAGGTGATGGCTTGGCTGAAAGATGGGATGAGTGGCAGAAGGTAGAAGTTCTCCGCCAGGAGGTGGAACTTGCACCGCATCCTGGTTCCGATTGGATTGTTGACTCAACAGAGAATTTACACGCAGTTGAATTATCGGGTCCAAGGTGACCCTTGTACCCAAGTAAAAAGGAAAGCAAATTGTTAGGAACTCTAATTTTGTTGATCTTGAAAGTTTTTCTTGTGAAATTTAATCAAAATCTCCTGTTGTAAGCCGATGAAGTGTATTTGTTACATTGTGCATACGAATTTGTACTGACAGGAATTCTAAATCTATGCCCTGACAAGTTGAACATAGGCGTAGTGGCTATAAAGGGTAGCCCCGTGCACTAAGCTCCCGCTATGCGCGGGGTCCGGGGAACATAGGCGTAATGCAATCAATTTGACAAAGTTATTCACAAGATTTTGGCATTTTACACTCAAAAGTATGAAAGCTCTTCACGTTCTCTTATGGCATCAACAAATTTATGGTTGAAGGGTATTATCTAAGCAATATATATAGTAAATTGAGTAGAATGGGCACCTAATAGTATTGCAAATGAAAGAATAAATGTGATAGGCTAGTGGCTACTTGCAAAGTTTGTCCTGCAACTTTTTGCCTAAGTTTGGGGCTCTCTGGCTATTCTGATAACTAGGTATGTATGCCCGTGCAAAGCAAGGGCCCAACAGAAGTCATTGTATTTAATTTGCCTCAAACAATGAAATTAAAGAACATAAATTCAAGCAATTAGTATCCATGCGCTAGGCGACGATAATATGGAGAAAATATGCATCTATTTAGTGAAATGACTAAATGAGATTCCATCCCTTTAAAATAAAAAGATAAAAAATACCACAACAGCACGAATTCACATGGACAAAACAACGCTCCACAGACCTCTTGACTAGCAAGATGAATTGGTGCTAGAGAGGGCCAGTTATTTCAATGATACATATACAACTTAATATTAATAGCATATGGAAATAAAAATATATATCATACCTTTTATACAATAGAGAAACAAAAGAATGTCATATTTGTGCAGAGACAAAAATGTGGATAGCCACATCATCTCAGTTTCCACAAATGGAACCAACTTTGGTGAAACTAAATCATTCCACTGATGAAAAATGTCACACTGGGTCACTTGAATTTCCTTCACAACCTACAAATAAACCAAGAATAGCATTACTCGGTACATGGAAATCAATTTTGTGATACTATACAATTTTTTTTTGGATGAAGAGATATATTTATCATGACTGACCTTTGAAAGGAATCCAGAACCCAAAAAAACAAAAAAAGGGGACATATATAGATCGTGGTTATGAACATAAGCGTAATAAAGCTAATGAATATGTATATAGCATTGAATGAGACAATAGAAAACTGATCTTGAAGCATAAGAGCGGGTACCATTTACCAAGATCAACTTAGAAACAGAATCAAGCATCGAAAAATCCATGCTCCCCAAGAAATTAAATTTTTTTAAATTCCTTCTTCCCATGGCCTTACAAATAAAACTTCTAAATTCTATCTAAAGAGCTTAGTTTCTCATTTGATACGTAGCTTCCATCTTAAGTCAAAAGTTATCATACAGATAAATCAAGTAGTGTAATGACATTTTTATATTAAATATATAACACAAAAAACGAAAGGAAAAATTAATAAGTTAGTCAAAAGTTCTTATTAATGTTCAACACTCTCAATTAGACCGTGCTTTCAATTGGCCGATCAAGAAGTTTCTGAATTCCATCATCTTATTTTTATTTATGGCATTTTTTGTTCATATAGACCAGGATCATTTGTCGCCTAAGAATTCAGAATGAACCAGTAAGAAAAATCAGCAAGTAGAAAATTGAATGATCTTTAGTTGTAGATAGTAAATAACAAAATTTATCAAGAATAGTTCTTGCATATAATTTAATATTAACCTTATCTTGTTAACAACAACAAACCTAGTAGAACCCCATAAATAGGGTCCGAGGAGGGTAATGTGTACCCCTACCTTATGACGTTAGAGATGTTGTTTTCAAAAGACCCTCGACTCAAGAAAAGTGAAAATGAAGCAGTAAAGAGAGGCATTTAACCTTCTCTTGTTAGTTGCAGCAATTCACCCATAAAGAGAGAATCATGCTCATCTATGTAGAGCCGGAACCAGGATTTAAATTTTATGGGTTCAACTTTTAAAGTTTTTAGCATTGAAACCCATTATTATTTTTAAAGTTATGGCTTCATATCTACTATTTTTGTAATTTAATAAATTTTTACACAAAGTTTTACTCCGCATCAAAAGTTATGGGTTCGATTGAACCGGTGATACTATACTACATCCGCCACTGCATCCATGTCAATAGGGAAAGCACCAGACTTCCACCATACTTTTGCCATATGAACTTACATATACATTCCTCCTTGTTTTTCTTGTGATCTTGTAACCAAAGCTTTGAGAGAAGAGTTGTTTTTTCTCTCAAAGCTTTTCGGTCATGGTAAAATGGTTATTGTCAATAAATTTGGGTATCAATAACTCAAATTCACTTGAAAATAACAACTAAATATACAACTAGTTTGATAATATCACTGTCAGTATTTATATTGCAAACCAATATTTCGAAAAGAAATCAGTTGCAGCATCAGAGTCAATCCACCCGACTATTAACTAATTCAACTTATAAATACACATATTAACAAGTTCTCTTATTTTATTTAGCTTGCCAAGCTACAACGTCAAAATAGACTTTTATGCAAAAAAATAAAAATAAAATCACATATCCTTAATATATCATATATCAATTGGAATTTTCATTCAGTCGTAGACCATAAAGATGCAAAAGACGGGAAGAAAAGGAGAAGATTAGTCCAAACTTTTCCTTTTATGGTTAGAGTTCGAAAAATATGTAATAAAAACAGCTCTCACAATCAATACACCAAATTTACAATATGTATTTAGAAGTACTGTGTATGCAACAACATCGAGAGATACCATTCAAACATTTCCGCAAATAAGGGTACAACTTTTTCAAGTGACCCGTTGTGCACATCCCTTCTGTTAACATTGTATATGCAGTGTAATTAAGAGATTGGGTTTGTATGCGCTAGAAAGGGCATAGAAACAAGCATGTGGAAGAAGTTTATTACTCTTCCTCTTCAGTTGTACCCTGTAAGAAATCTGTTGCAGCACATATTACCTCTGGTAAAATGCAAAATACAATCCTTTAACTTCAGTATACTTTTAATGTCAGTTACCTTCTTAGTTTCTAATTACAAGTTTATCACCTCTGTGATCTAAAAATCTCATACTTTGCATTGATTACACATTGACAACCAATTATGCACATAATGCAACTCCTAAAATTGTTTTTGTAGTTGAAATAATAAAGTAAAGGAAGTAAAACTAAGAAACTGCCATTTTGGATCATGGATCAACTTCAAAACTCATTCAACAGGAGGTTTGGAAGAAAAATTACAAGAAAAACAACCAAAAACACGAAACTTGGTGAGGGAAAGAATAGGGCGATAAGAGCGTTTACTTGGATCGACACAAATACTAAGCAAGCAGTAGCCACAATGTTATCCCAAATTGTAAAACACATAGTTGTATTTGAAATCTAATTGCTTCTTAATTTGTTAAACCAACTATGTCAAGAGCATAATCCCTCATCATTTCCAGCACATTGAGCCGAATTTCGAGCTTCTATATCATTTCCTTAATGAGAAAAGTAATCCAAACTGCTTGAACAACTCCCTTCGCTTGAGTCTAAGCACAAGTGGTGGAAAAAATTGAAAAATTTACACTTGCAAGTATCCATAAAAAAGGTGGCAGATACCTCGTCTACTCTAACCATTGGGATACTGTTGTGGCAAAGCAAAAATTAGAAGAAGATAGGACCAAGCAAATCAAAGGCAACAGTAGATCCTTAAAAGAGGATACGAAAGACAAAGAAAAATGAGAGAGAAAGGTCAACACTAATGGAGTAATGGTAGTAGATTGCTGCTAAAACTCGCCAGCAATGACAGATTCGCAGATGATTGAACAAATTAAATGGTGAAAGAAAGCTAGTTGGAGGACTGAATTGTAGAGAATTCTAGATGAATTATTTACCCTTGTGTTACCAAAGCAATTAAAATTTAACTTAAATCAATTATGAAATTACTGAAATATCCTTGGTCGACCATCAAGGCTCTTCTACATAATAGAAATTTCATTCAACACACTGACGCTTTACTATCAGAGTACAAGAAGACTCGGTAATACATTGATCATGTAACTCTTTATTTTTTACTCCAAAGTGAATTTCTTACATGGAAATTCTTGAACTGCATACTCTTTAATATACAAGGATTCTTTGAATGTACTACATGCGAAAGGGGGTAAAGAATCTTCAAAACTCACAACCAGCAAACAAACCAGAGCCAGCAGAAGGGTAGAGAAATCCACTCTACTTATCGTGGGTGGACCTGATATTATCTTTGAATGACTGCGAACGAGAATTGGGATTAGAGCCATGTGTTGTAAACAAGTTAGGATATGAATAATATGTTTCATCGTCCAGGGACGGCAATCTTTGTGGTTGGTGAAGAGCGGTGCCCTGAGCAGGATGATGATTAGTGGATATGGAGGGCTCAAAACCTACTGTTGCATCATCATACGAAGGAATATTTGACACCTGATGCACCGATGGGCTGCCATGAAGTGGGCTGGGGATACTATCAGAGTTTGACAATTGATGTTGGAGGTCAAAGGGAGCCTTTTCTAGGATGTGAGATTCCTGTTCCTGTTTCTCAGCATAAAAGGGGTTCTCGCTGGGGCTTCCAGGCGCCTCTTCGCTTCTTTTCCTGGTAAGCTCACTGATTCTAAACTGAGCAAGGCTAGCTGCTGATCGAGCAGCAGCAGCCGCACGTTCAGCTGATTCTGCGGCTGCCTGGGCAGCAGCCAATACATCCTGCAAATCTATGTCAGTCTCAACTTTGGTCTTTGTAGTAGGCGGAGATTGTGTACTTTGGGTTGTGGTACTTTGTGTTGAGGAGAATGGGGATGATTTTGGTGGGGGAACCATGAATGGCAAAAACTGTTTCTCCTCTTCAGGTGCAGAAAAAGTTTCAGGTGACCCTAAATCTTTTGAGACTACCTTCTCTTGCAAGACTTGATCTCGCTCCACATTTTGCATGTGAGATTTGATCTCCGCTTCTTCAGAAGGCTTAGATATCTCCTCATCGGAGTCAGATAGAGCGGAGGCCGGGAAAGGAAACATTTCGGGGACTGAAACTCCACCGGTGCTAGGTCGTAGTGGCTGCTTAGGAACTTCTGGAAAATCCAACGAGTCAAATTCAGGCTCAGATTCTGTTTGTTTATCAGAGACTTGTGCTGAAGCAGATTGCTGCAAATCATCAAACCTTTCCTTGGGAAGAAGGACCTTAGCCCCACTAACGAATTGTATGGGGCCATTCTGCACAGCGAAGGGAAAAGATTATGAAGATTGAAGAGACAACAAAATCAAGTCAGTAAAGACTAAACTATACCAGTAAGTCATCATGCGACTTCAACAGCTCATTTTCAGAAGCACTTGGATCCCAGTCTAGCTCATTCTCCTCTGCAATTTCCTTCAGCAGCTTCAATTTCACATCAGGAGCAGGTGCTCGAATAGATAGCAACTCTATCAGCTGTCAGATCCCCCAAGAGAGAGAGAGAGAGAGAGAAGAAACTAAGTAATAAGAAACAGTTCTTCTTTATGGTTTAGCTATGTCATAAAGGACAACAAAGGTAACCTGGCGGTTGACACCACATTCTGGCATGAGCTCTGTAGCAGCAGCGACGAATTCTTTCCCATATTTACCGACGAACAGCATCTGAACCTGTAGCAGTTCGGGAAGATCTGCACATCTTGGTGCAGCAAAACATACACTTGAAATAGCTTCTTTCAGGTCTAGAGGGCATTCCCTGGACGTTGTAAAACCTTTCGGGCTTCAGCTCTTATCCAAATATTCAAGTTAAGAAATTCATTCAACAAAATCTAACTAGAGGTCTAGAACATTAAGAGTTGGAAAGAAACCCCACATATTACATGAGAGCTCAGGTTCACAAGTCCCACTTATTAGTTTCATTCTAGCTAACAAAAGCTAGTTCTCCAAGTATAGCATGAAAACAAGGATAAGATGTAGGAACATCACCGTTATACTTCATCATTCTTTTTTTTTTCTTGGCAAAGGTAACAGTTATGTATTATAAAAAAGAAACCCAGCACATGATTCTGTTTCTTTTTAAAAGCAGAAAAATCGAAGATGGAAACGCTTTAGCTCCGTCTAGGAACTAGAGATCCAGGTTTATGGTCTTATCATAGATGATTGAACTTCTCTATGGTTTCACCTCCCATAACATAAGGAAGAAGAGCTGGTTAGCTGTACTCCCTACATACTTACTGGTCATATCAGCAGAAAGTTAACCCGTACTCGATCTTTCCTTCACTACAATTGACTTTATGTAGAAAGACCAAACATGGTGCTGCTCGGACACATTCACATAATCACATAATCTCATTTAATCAACCTACAGCCTGGATAACCAAATTTACATTACTTATAAAACTAGATAACACTTTTTTTAATACGTGTAAGTTGCAAACTAAAGGACTGGGATTCTAGGAATGGACTAAAGTTGCTCCATAAATGTTTTCAATATAGTGAGGATTATTCTTGTAAAAGAAGTAAAGAACAGCTAGGGTGGACAATAGTAGATCTGAGAGTTTGGTGCTGAAGGAGATATGGAACTAAATGTTGAAAACAGCGGCAGCAGTAGATGGAGAACGCGAGAGGCAAGCAGCGAAGATCTGATCTCCTACACTGTTACGATTATAATTAAACTTCAGTCAGCTAACTTTTCTTGTAGTCTTTATATCAGGTGTAACCCAATTTAATGACATATTTGCAGAACGGGTAAAGTTAAAGGGCTCTTACCACTACAAAAAATACATAAGATCAGCATTAAGTTGACTAAAATGCAATACTACAGGTAGGTCAACCTCACAACTGGGATTTAACATCTGAAAATGTGTCAAACAAATTATATAACCAAGAAAAACAAATATTAACTGTTTTATATGCACTTTTTGACAAAGCACAACAGGTGATCATCTAATGCATCATATAGGAACTCTCTTATATATTTTACCGTTCACCCGTATATTCTTAATCCTAAGATCTAATGTAAGCATATTCAGTTGCTCATCTATAAACTGAGGAAACAACTTAGGATACTGCAATTGCGTCCACAATATAGAATATCTCCAAAACATCAATATACACACAACATTGAATCTCAAAAACATTAACACAAGGGAGTATCATGCTACCTTTGTGCTTCGATAATTGGAAGACGAACAGATATAAGCTCACAGAATAGCTCGACTATCTCCTGTGCTGCCATCATTTTCTCTTCTCTTATTATATGCTCTACCTAAATAAGAAAACATCAGAATCGAGCTCAATATGCGACAAACCATCTACCAAAACAAATATGACCTTTCAGTATTTAAATGCAACAAACTCACAGGCTTGCATAAATTACATAAGCACCAGAAAATAAGTTTCAGTATATACCCGAATCCGAGCAGTAGCTTCCTGACCAGTCTCTAGTAGCTTTGCAATTTCTTTTCTCATCTGCTTCAGCTGCATCTCCCTACGATTCCTCAGTAGTTTTATACGAGGAATCGTCAATTTCAATAGGGTTTTACTGCAAAATAATTAGTATAACAAAATCAACAAAATTACGAAAAGAATTGGAAAGACATCATTTTTCTCCCAAATTTTCTATAAAAAAATGGAAATTTCAAAACCCCATGATTTCAAGTTTGTCAAATTTACATCATAAGTACCTTAACCAAAAACGATCAAATCATCCAACTAAAGTAAAGTAAAGTAAAACCCAGTATGATCCCAGCGTGCGGGGTGTGGGAGGGTAGTCTGTACAAACAAATAAAAGCAAAAGGGGGATACCATTTAGCAGCTTTGAAACCTTTGCTGAAGAAAGAATCCATCAATAGACTTAGATTCAGATCTTCAAAATCTGAATGAATTATCACTTACCTAAAACCAAAAACAAGAGCGAAGTTTATAAAATGACAATAGTTAAACCAAACTTGGTAGTAGTATTTTGGATTAAGCAAAAATAATTCTCTTTTTTTTTTTTTTTTTTTAATATTAAAAAAAGGGAGATCAAAGACAAAGATGATGACGAAGTACCAAAGAAAAAGAGGAAGATGTGTTAGATAGAAAAAGCAGAAAAGTGAAACTGCTCCGCTATGTATATAAAGCCGAACGGGACGCGTACAAACTATCAATGTCGACGACTACCGCAGCGTTTCCTTAAGCTGTAAGCATTATTGGGTTTCAACTTAATTTTAATTTTACTACAAATTTGGGATATTTTCTGAATTTTGGAACTGTGTAGACTTTTACCTTTCGATTACGATTACTAAGCGAAGAAAGAAGATGAATTTTGGGTTGGATTTGGGCCAATTGCTGACGATGAAAGAAATAACATTTTTCTCAAAGGGATGGACCCCTACATGTTTATTATAGAGAAATTTACATTATTCTTTCGGCTAAAAAGATGAAAATCGACAAGACACATCCACTTAATTTTCCCCCTACATGTTTATTATATTTTTAATTGTAATATTTTTAATTAAATTTTTTTGTTAGCATTCTACTATAATCAAAATAATATCATATTGAATACTAAATTTAATTTTAAATTCGTTCAAATTACAAACTGAAGTTTTCTTTATTTGGTAAAAATTTACCCATTTTTTTAATAATTGATATTTTATATTATATGTCATATCAATTAAAATGTTCTTCTATTTTAACATTAATATGTCAATTAGTTTCCTCTTTTTATTTTTGCTCCCAAATAAAAAAATTTGGCTTTAGATCGAGTAAAGAATGTGGAGGGTAATAAAATCGTTGCAATAAAAATAGTGTACAAAGTTAAAGCATATGAAGGGTATTTTTGTAAACAGTCAACTTTTTTAGAAATTATGTAATGCTTTAATATACCAAATCAAACAGTGAATAAGAAATAATCTTAACATAACTAATGCTAGCATAACTAAGCTTGACATTACTAATACCAGATTACTAATACACCTTATTCAACATTATTCTTAGAGTGTTTAATTTGAAGACTCAATGAACTTGTGAAATCCTTTGAAAAATTTGTGACACGAGGAACGAAATTTTGTGGATTGGTAAAGTTCTTCGTCCTACGTATGCATAATTTGAAGCTCTGGACTTTTTGAGCGAGTGGGAACAGAAACGAAGCTAGGATTTGAACCTTATAGGTTCGGGATTATAATCTAAATTAATAATTTGTACAAATTCATTGAAAATCTTAATACAAATATAAGGTTTGAACAAAAGCTACTGAGTTCGGTCGAACCCGCAACTAACACTGTGGCTCCGCCCGAAGTTGCTAAGACTGAAAAGTAGTTGGGAGGTCTTGTGGTGCTACCTCTCGGCTTATGGCCACTTCTAAGTCTAAGCCTCCACATGGAACTTGAAAATGTATTATTGATGCAACTATCTTCCTTGCTTTATGTTGTAAAAGAGTATGGGCTGTTGTTAGTGATTTAGCAGGTCAATTTGAAGCTGTAGCTTCTTCGAGTTTTCGAGGTAAGCATGCTGAAGTTATGGATTTGTATTTTGCTCTCGGCTAGTTGTTCAAATATTTGATGACCCATGCATAGTTGGATGCGGTGCCCAAAAAATTGTGCTTTCTTACAACGCTTTTAGTAACGATTCTACGGAGCTTGAAGTATTATTAGATGATTGTCGTTTCTGTTAAAGAGAAATCCTGATGTTTCTCAGGTTTGGATTAGGAGACAAGAAAATCCAGTTTCTTACTGCACCCTATCTTGCTCCAAGAAATACATTGTTGGAACTGGTTTGGAACGATAAGCAACACTAGATGCCAAGAAAGTATAGAAATTATGCTAGTTCTTTTTATTGGAAGCATACTCCTAATTTTATTATAAACTTGTTGGTGGCAAATTTATTTAATAAAATTGTTCATTTGAATTTTTTAAGAAAAGAAACAAATTTGGGATAAATATCATCATTAATTTTTCGAAAAGGGTCTGATCTGTCCCTCTACTATAGTAAATTATTTAAAATTGTCCCCCGTTATACTATTGGGCCATAAAAGTCTCTGCCTTCCAACTATCCTATCAAAGATGCCCTTAGTTAGACGGAGGTGCCACGTGGAATCCATCCGTTCCTTTTTTTAATTTGGGCACATAAGAGACGACCCGCTCCCGAAACCCACCAACCCATAGCCCGCGACCCACTGGTTTATAACCCAAATTAAAATCCCAACCCTAATTTATACTCCTACTGCTCCATCAAATCCTCTGCGATTAGCTCCATCAAGACAGCCCATTGCAACAAATTTCATCATAAATGTCGGAGTCTAGTGCAACATCAAAGAGGAGGTGCCATTGTGGAGAGATTGCCAACCACTTCTGATCGACCACACCTCAAAATCCCGAAAGAAGATTCTATAAATGTGCAAAACCTGAAGTAAGTTTGTTAATTGATTGTACAAAAATTAAATTTTTATTCCTTCTAACCTAATTAATGTTCATTTTCGTTATAATGAGTCGTGTGGATATTGAAAATGGAAAGACGAACCTTTTTCGGACCGAGCTTGGTAGAAATCAGTAAGTTGCAGTATAATTTGGACACTGCTAATATTACAATCAATATATTGAAGCAATTATTGGAGTCGTGCAAGATAGAAAGAGATAAGTTGTTGGAAAAAGTTGAAGCTTTAGAGGTTGCAAAAAATGTTGAAGTGAACAAAGCAAGGGAAATAGAAAATAAAGTGGTTAAGATGAAGATGTTTATTTGGATTTCAGTTGCACTTTTTGTTGGATTTGTTGCGGCAATGTGGATGAAGTAAATTGTGTTTGCTGAAGATGGCATATGGTCCATGTTTCACTTGTTAAAGTATGTTCCTAAGTACTAGAGCTTTTTAGGCATTGTAAAATAATTACATCAATTGTTAATGTATGTTTCCAAGTACTAGTGTTTTGATGTTCTATGTTTCCAAGTACTAGTGTTTTGATGTTCTATGTAATGACTTGTCAATTGTTTGAATTTAGTTTGAATTGTTTTATGGCATATGGTACCTTATTAAGTACTAGAACTTAGTTTGAATTGTTTTATGGCATATGGTCCCTTTTTAATGCTCCTATATATTGTCCTTTTTGTTCCACTTAAAATAGACACTTGAACACAAATGGTCAAAGATAGACACCTGAACACAAATGTTGTAATTACAACACCACAAAACTGTAAACCAACACCATAAACAACACCACAAAATAGACGCTTGAACACAAATGTCAAAGATACACTTGAACACAAATGCTGTAATTACAACACCACAAAACTGTAAAACAACACCATAAACAACACCACAAAACTGACACTTGAACACAAATGGTCAAAGATACACCTGAACAGAAATGTTGTAATTACAACACCACAAAACTGTAAAACAACACCACAAAACTGTAATTACATTGATAATTATGAACCAAAAACACAGTAATTCCAGTAGTAATTATCTGAAACAGAACCAAAAACAACACCAAGAAACTGTTTTTACATCACCTGAAAAATAGTAATTCTAGTAGTAAATATCTGAAACAGAACAAAAAACATCACCAAGAAACTATTTTTACATCACAAAAAAACAGTAATTCCAGTAGTTACATCACTAAAACAACACCAAAACAACACCAAATAAATGTAATTACATCACCAAAGAAGACCGTAACTCCAGTAGTTACATCACCAAAACAACACAAAAAATCTAAAATTACAGAATACTAAAAGGGACACAACTGTCTATAAGTTTGCAGTAAATACATCCCACCCTAACAAAAAAAAAAATACTTTTGTCTTCATTTTTTTCTCCTTGATTTCAGCTTCCCAATTCTTTCTTGCCCTTATTTTTCCAACTGATTTGCAGTTACAACAACCTTCCCCTTCCACTGTAATGTTGGGGCTGAATATGGCAGATCTGTGGGTACACTAACACCACTATGATCACATGTGAAGTTGATTGACCTTGTCCCATTTGGTATTTGTACCTGTTGTCTCATCCTAAGCCTTGTAGTTACTTCTGATATAACTCTTGGCCTAAGCACAACATCTTCTTCATGTCTAACTCTTGACCTAAGCATTCTTCCAGGTGTAGGCATGAACCTAAGCCCAATGTCCTGACTTGGTTGAGTGGCTTGAGGTGCTGAACAATTGAAATCATTTTCAACTTGAGGTTGCTTAGTTGTGGCAGCATGTGCTGAACTGGTAGTAGCCTTCCTCTGTTGCTTTCCTTTTGATTTTTTTGCAGCATGTGCTGAACTGGTGGTAGCCTGCTCAGTTGTGGCAGCAAGTGTTGAACTGGTGGAAGGCTTCTTAGTTGTGGCAACAACCTACTCAACTCTTCCTCTCTTACTTTGCTTCTTTCCCTTGATTAAAATAGTTAAAAAGACAAGTTAGATGTAATACTTTGAAGTTAATGTAAAAGACAATTTAATACTTTGAAGTTAATGTAAAATAATTACCTGACCACAAGTCCTTGCGTTATGAGTTGTTTCTCCATATTTGCTACAAGTCATGATTCTTCCTTTTCTGGATTGTGACCACACACCTTGTCTTTTAATTGCCTCATTTTTCTGCCTATCTCACTTAACCTTAGGTCTACCAGCCAATTTCACAAGATCTGGAGGCTCCATTGCTTGAGATGGTTCAATCTTCCAAAACTTTTCTCCCCTGACAGGATGTATTTTGTGCCTATAAGTCAGCAGAAAATGCCTCCTTGCTATACCACCAGTTGATTTCAGTCATTGGATCACCAGAGTCATGAAGTATAGCTCTAATAACATGTGGACATGGGATTCCTGTAAGGTCCCATGACCTGCAAGTGCACTTCTTCACAACCAAATTAACACAATGCTTGTCAGATCCTTCTGTTACTTCATAGCCATTCTGACCATTTGCATTTACTTCACAGGCAGTTTGTGCAATCTGCAGGTACTCATTGTACGAGTCCATGCATTTTGGACTGAAAACATGTCTCCAGCTCCTAACTTCTTCTTCATGTTCTCTTAACAAGTTCATGGTATTGATTCTGATGTCCTCTAGCATCTTGATTATAGTCTTATGCCTTGCATCCATAATCCACTTGTTGAATGATTCAGTCAAGTTATTATCAACCGACTGACTCTTGCATGCAGTGTCCATATATGCTCTACACCAGGACTAAGGTGGGTACCTCAACAAAGCCTGCAACATCTTTGTTCAAGTCACTTAATTTCCTTAGCTGATCCTTGAAATCTTCTGCAAATGTGCACCATGCACACCACCATAAAAGCTTCTTGTTTTTCCCTGTGTTGTACTGTTTGCACCAGTTAGACTCAATATGTCTAACACAGTACCTGTGATGTGCCTGGGGAAGGACTGTTTTGACTGCATCAAGGAGTCCCTACATAACAAATAAAGATGTTCATAATTGATTATCAAGTAAAAAGTAATTAGAAGATCGAATAAAAATAGACATACCAAATATTAAAGCTCATTTCTTCTCTCTAAATGCTCTCAGTGCATTTTAGCGTGAAAATACTAAAATACGCCATCAACCATGAGAGGAAGAGGCAGGCCTAAGAAATCTGTAACGAAGATTCAACTAGCTGAATTCATAGCAACAATGATTAGGAATGGCGATTCAAACAAGTCTACATCAATTCAAGGAGCTCAAATTCGTGAACTAGATGTGATTACACCAAAGACGGGAGAGATCTTAACAGCGAGTGTTAGAAGGAGCTTGAATTTGAGTAAACAAGCTGAAATTCAATAGAAAGAGGTACAAAATTCGAACAACATAGGTAATAAAAAGGGAGAAGAAGCACATGCAGAGGAAATTCACATCGCGATGCAATCAATCGCGATAAAAAATAATACTGAGAAAGTAAACGAAGGTAAATCATGGGCAAATTTGGTTGCTGGTAACACTTCTGCTGCTAGAGGAATGGGACTATCGTTTGTGGCACCAGTAATTCAAAATGGAGAGAAAATTATTGAATTACAGAAAGAGGCAATTGAAAAGGAAACAGAGAAGTGGAAAACGGGAATGATTATGTACGTGGTTGGAGATACACCAAGTATTGGAGCAATTGAGAGGTTTATTGGATCGCAATGGAACTTTGTATCAAAATCGAAGGTGTGTTATCATAATGATGGCTTTTTCCTAATGAAGTTCAAAAATGAAGAGGAGAGGAATGAGGTTCTATACTCAGGACCATGTACAATACAAAACAAACCAGTAATTACTAAGGCATGGTCAACATATTTTGATTTCAATGAAGAGGTTTTGAAAACACTATCGCTGTGGGTTAAACTACCAAATTTTCCATTGAATTGTTGGGGAATGTATTCCTTGAGTCGTATAGGGAGTGGACTGGGAATTTCAATTTATGCGGATGAATGTACAACAAAGGTGGAAAGGATATCCTATGCTAGAATCCTTGTGGAAATGGATATTACAAAACCATTGCCATCAAGGATAATGGTTAAGGATCTGAGTGGTAGGCAATTGATCAACAAGTTTTTTATGATTAGAAGCCAATGTACTGTGGTACTTGCTTACAATTGGGACATAATTTTCAAGCTAAACAAACACAGCAGCAGATGAACAAGCAACATAAGCAGAAGCAGGAATGGAAACTAAAAGAGTAGGGGAATCAAGGAAACACAACTGATAAGATACAAGTAGCAACAGGGAATACAAAACAAGTAACAAAAATGCAGAATATACAGAAAGCAACAACTGAGGAGAATGAAGGATGGCAAACAGCAAGGGGAAAATCATCCACAAAGAATACTCAACCAGCATTAATAAGAGAAGTAACAGTGGGTAATGGATTTAATGCTCTTACTGAATCATGCCTTAGTCTCAATAGTAGTATGCTAAGCAGGGAAAGTAGAGGATAGTAGCTATGGGGGAGGAGTGAAGGAAGGGATAACAACCACCATAGTTAAATGGAATTAGTTACTTGGAATGTTAGATGAATAAATAAGGTGTATAACCAAAAGGAGTTGCAGAAGTATATCAAAGAACATAGTATCAGTATTATAGCTATTATAGATCATAGAGTACAAGAAACGTTTTCAAAGAAAATCATACAAAAAATTGCTCCTAGATGGGATTGGTGTGCAAACTATGAAGGTGGAGGAAAGGGTAGAGTATGGGAAATATGGGATCTAAAATAAATAAGACTTAGTATGAAGGAAGCTAAAAGTCAGTATATACATGGAGAGGTAGTTGTACTGGACACAAGGCAAGAATTTTCTTTCACAACCATTTATGGATTGCATATAGTGGAGACAAGGAAAAGTTTATAGAGGGACTTAGCAAGCTAGAATCATAATCAGAGAAAACCATGGTTGTGTATGGGAGATTACAATGCTATAATGGCAGTGGAAGACAGAATTAATGAAAGCACAATTCAAGAGAATGAAATAAGAGATTTCAAAGAGTTCCTAATTGACATTGGGATGTGTGAAATGAGAACAGTGGGCAGGGATTACACATGGACTAATTCACATGTGTTTAGTAGAATAGATAGGGGAATCATTAATGTAGAATGGATGAATAACATGCCACAAGCAGATGCAGTGATTATGGATCCTCTATTCTCGGATCATTCACCTCTATGTGTTAAAATTGGAGAAGATCAAAAGACCTCAAAGCCTTTTAGATTCTTCAATTGTCTAGCTGAGCACAAGGATTTCTTAGGAGTAGTGGATGAAGCATGGAATAAAACACAAAAAACAGGCAGTATGGCAAGGATTTGGAGAAAGCTGAAGGATGTTAGATATGCATTAAAGAGGCTGAACACAAAAGAATTTCAAGCAGTAGATTTGAGGGTAAAGAATTCAAGACAAAAACTACAGGAGATACAAGTGCAGATGAGAACTACAAGCACAACCACACATATGTTTTAAGAAGAAAAAGAACTGAAACAACAACTAGAGAAATGGACTACTATAGAGGAAAGTATCTATAAACAGAAATCTAGGAATCAGTGGCTGAAGTTAGGTGATTCTAATAATGCATTCTTCTTTGCCAGCATGAAGAATAGAGTAAATCAAAATAAGATCAGAAGTTTGAAGAATGCAGATGGAGATATAATTCAATCTAGGGAAGCAATAGAAAAGGAAATAGTGGGATTCTATAAAGGGCTAGTGGAATCAACAGCTAATAGCATACCAGCAATACAACCAGGTATTATGAAGGAGGGCAATGTGCTAGATAGGAAGAAACAACTGGAACTAATTGATAATGTTACTATAGAAGAGATTCAAAATGCTTTGAAGGGAATAGATGAACTAAAGGCTCCAGGGTGTGATGGGTTCAATTCAAAGTTTTTCAAGAAGACATGGGTATCACAGGGCAAGAAATAACTAAGGCAGTGCTTCAGTTCTTCAACAAAGCTGAAATGCATCTGCCTATTAATGTAACAATTGTTACATTGATTCCTAAGATTCAGCATCCTTCAAAAGTCAAGGATTTCAGGCCTATTCATATTGCACAGTGTTATACAAGATTATTTCAAAATCTTGACTAACAGATTGCAAGGGGTGATAGATCATCTAGTAGACAAGAGTCAGTCTGGGTTTGTTCCTGGAAGATTCATAACAGATAACATAATATTAATCCATGAATTGGTGAAAGGGTATGGGAGGAAGGGCATCTTACCTAGATGTATGATGAAACTGGACTTACAGAAGGCATATGATTCTATAGAATGGGATTTATTAGAGCAAGTGCTGAACAACTTGGGCATGCCAGAGAAGTTTGTAAAATGGATCATGGTGTGTGTGCGTACAATATCTTATTCTATACTCATAATGGGAGACTAGTGGAGCCATTTCAAGCCAGAAGAGGATTAAGACAAGGTGATCCATTGTCACCATTTATTTTTGTACTAGGAATGGAATATATCACAAGAAGCTTTAAGACTCTGAGGTATCATCCAGATTTCAACTTCCATCCTAGATGTGACAAGTTAAATATCATTCAACTGAGATTTGCAGATGACTTGCTGCTATTTAGCAGAAGGGATACTATCTCTATTCAAATGGTATTCAAATGTTTTATGGACTTTTCTAAGGCATCTGGATTAAAAGCAAACACAAAAAAGAGCTCCATATATTTTGGAGGGGTACCACAGAATATAGAGGAAAATATAGTACAAGTAACTGGATTTAGCAAGGGAGAGTTGCCATTCAAATACCTTGGAGTACCTCTCAGCACTAAGAGGATCTCTTTGATGCAATGTCAGCCATTACTGGAGAAGATACTAGGCAGGATCACATCATGGACTTCAAAGTTTTTATCTTATGCAGGGAGGTTGCAATTGATCAAAACAGTATTGTTTTCTATACAAATCTACTGGTCACAGATTTTTGTTATCCCTAAGAAGATGACGAAGAAGATAGAAATAATTTGCAGAACCTTCCTATGGACTGGTGGAGTAGATGCTTCAAAAAGAGATTTGTTATCATGGGACAAAGTGTGTGCTCCAAAGACAACAGGTGGATACAATGTACTGGATATGCATATATGGAATAAAGTTGCAATTTGCAAACTATTATGGAATCTATGTAAGAAGAAGGACAAATTATGGGTTCAATGGATTCATCTATATTAAAGGAAGAAGAAAGAAGTATGGGATATCAATCCAAGCAATTCATCATGGATAGTTTAGAAAATAATTAAAGCAAAGAGGTATATAGAAGCAGCAGGGTCAGCATGAAGGAATTGGCAGAATGGAACTACTTCTCTGCCAAGAAGTGGTATAATGGCATGCGAGGGCAGTATCAAAAAGTATTATGGAGGAGATTAACGTGCAACAACCTAGGGGCTCCAAAGTGGACCTTTGTGCTGAACCTAGTAATACAAAATAGACTCCTTACAAGAAGCAGACTTCATGCATGAGGGATAGAAAAAGAAGTTGATTGTCCTTTGTCCAATGAAGCAGAAGAGACTATAGAGCATCTGTTGTTTAAGTGTCGAATTGCTGGAGGTATATGGAGCAAGTTGCTACATTGGCAAGGTATAACAAGAACTCCGATAGAATGGAAAAGGGAGATACAATGGGCAGAAGGTAAAGCAACTGGAAACAATGCACATGCTCAAGTTTATAGACTAACTTTGGCGTGTGCAGTGTATCACATATGGAATGAAAGGAATAAAAGAGTATTTCAAGAATAACATAAGACAGTGGAAGTGATAGTGAGGCAAATTGTACAAGAAGTAGCAAATAGGGGAACAAAAAACAGTAAGATAGTGAAGAGAATAGCAGAAATAGATTACTATCCATAGTTTGATATAGAAGAATTGTAGTAGAAGATGTGTGGAACTGGGAATGCCCGGTTTCAGTTTTGGATATTGTACATATTTGCTATTGGTAAATAAAATCATTTAATTACCAAAAAAATAAATAGACATAACAGATCAGAAATTCCAGAAAACTTCACCATTGGCATATCTGACATGAAGGTGATTCCTTCCCCTTCCTTGAGGTCCAAAGAAGATTACAACAGTTGTAGGAACTAATTCCAAGTATTATTGTTCTCCTTATCAACAACTGCCCATGCCAAAGGGTAAAAATGATTCTGTGAATCCTGTCTAACTGCCACTAATAGTTGGCCTTTGGCTTTGCCCTTCAAATAGGTACCATCCAACCCAATAAAAGGTCTCAATCCTAAATTGAAACCCATATTCAAAGGATGAAAACACACATACATTCTCAAGAACCTTCTTTTTCCTTCTTCAAGTGCACTCTTTGAAAGTGTAACAACCACATCACTACCATGGTTACTTTCCCTCAATTCATTGGCATAAGTCTCTAGTTTATTGTACTCATCTGAAAAACTACCATCTAGTGACTCCAATACCATCCTCTTTTCCCTCTTGCACTTCCCATGACTAACATTTAGCTCAAAGTTTTTCTTCAAATCTAACATCATCTCCCTAACCTTATACTTATGATTATCATGTAACTTCTTCTTGAATTATTGTGAAATGGTACTAAAATCAACAGTCTTGTTATCAAATGCAGTGCCACAATCATGTTTAGCAGATAAGGTTTTGATTTTAACCCCACCAAATTTCTCTTTTGGGCAGGCTGGATGAAATAGAGGCTTGCATTTGGAGTCTTGTTTGACAAGAAAGAGCCACCTATACTGAAAGATAAGTTTTATAGAGCAGTGGTTAGACCGACCATGTTGTATGGAGCAGAGTGTTGGCCGGTTAAGAACTCCCATATTCGAAGGATGAAGGTATAAGAGATGATGATGCTTACGTGGATGTGCGAGCATACTAGGATAGATAGGATTAGGAATGAAGATATTCGGGAGAAGGTGGGCGTGGCTCCTGTGGATGATAAGATGCGGGAATCGAGGCTCAGATGGTTTGGTCACATGCGGAGGAGGGTCCTTGATACTTAGGTGAGGAGGTGTGAGAGGTTGGCGGTGATGGGTATGAGAAGAGGTAGAGAGCGGCCTAAGAAGAACTGGGGAGAGGTGATCAGGCAGGACATGGATAGACTGCAGATTTTCGAGGACATGACCCTTGATAGGAAGGTCTGGAGGTCTAGCATCAGGGTTGTAGGCTAGGGGGTAGTAGAGTTTTCCCTTCTTTATTCCTGGGGTGGGGCGGGGGTTGGATAGGGTTGATCTTAGACGACTTGCGGTTTATGTTGAGCTCACACTATTCTTGTTGTTTATCTTAGCCCCGGGCCTTAGATATTGGCTAATGCTATTGCATATCATTTATCTTATGGTTTCTATGCTTATGTTACTATTTCTACGGTTTCTGCTGGAGTTACTAATGGATTGTCTTTTTCTGTTTTTATTTTCGTCTTCCTGAGTCGAGGGTCTATTGGAAACAGCCTCTCGGACCCTATCGGGGTAGGGGTAAGGTCTGCGTACGCATCACCCTCTCCAGACCCCACTTTGTGGGACTTTACTAGGTAGTTGTTGTTGTTGTTGTTGATATTAATCACACAAAGGGACAACCAGCAATATCACAACTATACCCTAGCCTTTCTAAGTCACTCTTCTCCAATTTCAATCTTTTCTTGTTAGCCAGAGAATATAACTTCATACACTTCCTAGCTTCTGGTATGTCCTTAAAGGACATACCTTTGTATAACTCTTTGTAGTCACTAAGTTTTTCATTTATTTCTCTTTTTTGTGTGCTTTAAGTGCTTCTAATTCTTCAAAATTGTATCCTTTAGAATCAGTACTAGAGTCAGATCCTACATCACTTAAGCTACAATCAGTACCTACATCATTCCCATCTTGATTATTAGATTCTTCTTCATATTGAACAATATTGGGAATAGAGTAAATAAGGGGATCACATTCATCTACACCATATAGGTTCACTACATTTAATTTATTGCATAATAACCTTTGTAAATGTCTAATACCATCATCCCCCTCAATCACATAAAATTTACCAGATGGGGAAACAACTATAAGTTGTTGAACCCCTAAAAATCCTAACTCATTTGTGAATTCATTGACTATGTCTATGTGTGAAAGTAAGTTAGATTCATAACATGTACAAGTCTTCACCAATTTTCCTGTGTAGACAACTTGAGGCTCAGTAACCCAATCACCATCGTAATTGAATATTAAGTCAACTAGCACCATCTCCAACAACCTATAAAACACAACAGAAAAATAAGGTCTTGATTAGTGTAAAAGTCAGTAGGATTTTTTATGACAAATAAGGGCAGATTTGGGAAAGGAATAATTAATGCCAAAAGAAAAAAAAATTATGACAAGAGGCTCCCCCCCAAAGAATAATCCAACAAACCCGAATACTTTAATCAAATGGACACACAGTTGGGGACCATCGTTGTTAATAAACAAAGAAAAAGTGCAGAATCTTCAGATATGTTTTATGGAAAAGGACAAAGAAACAAACCTCACATAACCCCACAAAGACCCACAAAACAAAGAGTAAGACTTAATCCCACAAAACCCCAACAATAAATAAAGAACAAAGGCGTAAATCATGCATGCAAACGCTAGAAACATACAAGAAATAAGGATATATCAATGAAATTTAAGAAAATTTAGTTCGATGTAGATGAAATCTATGAAATCAAAACCCTGGCATAAAACCCTAAAATACAAAAAGAAAACTGAAAAATTGCAATACTAAGATGAATAATATAACAAAGCCGAATGATTTTCATGGAGGAAGGTATTACCTTTATGGAATTCCTTCACTTCAAATCGGCTATCAACAAAGTTGTTAGGGTTTTTTCATGTTCTAGATAGTTAGTGAGAGAAGAAGAAAATCTAACCGGGAAATGAAATGAACGAAATGGGTTAAATTTAGTTTATAAATGGCGGGTTGCGGGTTATGGGTTGGTGGGTTTATGGAGCGGGGTCGTCTCTTATGTGCCCAGATTAAAATAAGGCATGGATGGATGCCATGTGGCACCCTCGTCTAACTAAGGGCATATTTTTTAGGATAGTTGGGCCCAACAGTATAACGGTGGAGAGTTTTAAACAATTTACCATAGTATAAGGACAGATCATACCCTTTTCCATTAATTCTTTTTCTTTGAGTTCTCCCACTATAACCGAGTAGCACTTGCAATGTTCCGATATTCATATGTGCTAAGGTTCAAGAATATTCAAATTTTCAAATGCTAATTGAAAATTAGCCGCGGTGTCAGAAGTCATCGAAGTGTGTACTATGTTTGATAGGTTATGTACACTGTTATATTTTGATGATCTAACAAACTTAATGATAAGGAGAAGATGGGGAACCTGTTATACATCTTCAAAGTGCTCAAGAACAACAAGTCTCAAGTCAGGCATAAGTTCCAACAATCAGAGTCAAAGAGAGAACAGAGGGAACATATGGACATCAGTTCCATTGCTGACTGTACCAATCAACTGCTCACAGTTGTAAAGTCGTTGCAACTGTTCCTCTGCACACACGCAACAGTGTGAACAATGCAGCAACCACTTTATGAGGAATGCCTTGTACTGGATATTGCTTGCATCATCCAAGTGACATCACTTGGATATTATTAACATGAAACAATAAAGAA
>ML293838.1:42634-107393 GCA_005239495.1 Nicotiana undulata | reverse complement strand
ATCGGCACTAGGCCCCAAACATGGCTTACAACCCAAAACATATCATAATATATAAATACTATTTAGGCAAAGGCTTAGAAATCGGTTTCGCAACTCAATAGTCGCCTAAGTAGGAAATATGTTCCAAAGTTTTCACCTTTTTATCTCAAAACCCGTGAAAGGGTGCATAGTCCGGGGTTTCATACCCTCAGGACAGGATTTAAAGACATTACTTACCTCAAAACTAGCCCGAAAATACTCCGCAATGCGCTTGCCTCTCGAATCAACCTCCGAAGGCTCCAAATCTACCAAGTTCAGATTTTTATCATCAATATGGGCTTAAGGAATAATTTCCAATCGAAAGATATCAATTTTACTCAAAAATCCGAATTCGGTCAAAACCCGACCCCCGGGCCCGCGTCCCGAAACTCAGAAATTTTTACAGAAAAGTGTTCTTCATCTTCCCACGAGTCCGTACATATAAAGAACACCAAAATCGGAGTCCGTTTGACCCCTCAAATCGACCCTTGAAGGTCTCATAATCTCAAGCCCTAAACCCAATTTTTCTACTGATTTTCCATGAATTTAACACTGATATTTTGATCCTTAATCACATATAATCGAGTTTTAGGGTCCAAAATCCTTACCTCAATGAAAACAATGATTTTCTCTCTTAAAAATTGCCTCAAAAGCTTCTCCCCGTTCAAAGATTTGAAGAAAACTCGGACTGCTCGTTATACATATGTTGTTCATGCGTTTTACTGCTCCCAATGGATTCCTTGTGAAATTCTAATGAATTTAGGCTTTTGAATCACTCAATTTGACCTTATAATGAAGGATATATGAGGTTTTAAGATTTGCAAATAGTGTAGGTTTTTAATATGCCGGCAGGGGCAATTTCGTCATTAACCTGAAAAATCTGGGCAATCTTGGTAAAATGGCCATAGAATCCTCATACGATGTCTAAATTCGATGATTCTTTTTGCTACGGGTTCGTTATTACGATACGGATCTAATACTTCATTCAAAGTAGTAATTGGAGCTCCTTTGTTCAATATGATATCATTTATGCTTGAAGAAACGACGCCGAAGCATAAGAAAACGAGCACAACGCAGCCCAAACCTATCCAAAACTCACTCGAGCTCCTTGGGACCCCAACCAACTATACCAACACATCACATATGATCATTAAAACTTAGTTGCACTCTCAAAACACCAAAACTAACATCAAAACACCAAATTTACATCGGATTCAAGCCTAATAACTTTGAAATTTCTAAAACCCACTAAAGATGCCGAAAAATGATGGGGAATGTCCTAGGGTGAGATGGCCTATCCGATCAGGCCAGGATCGGACTCCATGCCGTACACATGGAGACATGAATCCAAAGCAACTCCGATTGACCTGAAATTTTCAGACATATCCAAAATGACATTACGAACCTATTCCAACTGTCAGAATTCCATTCCGACCCCGATAGCCTATTTTTCACTGCCGACCGGAAATCGCCAAAAACTAACTTCCGCCAATTCAAGCCTAATTCTACATCGGACATCACAAAATTATTCTGAACACACTCCTACGTCCCAAATCACCTAACGAAGCTATTTTCCAAAAAATTTGCGTTCCGAGGTCAGTTACCAATAAGTCAACTCTTAGTTGACTTTTCTCATTTTAAGGTTATTTTTAAGGACTAAGTGACTGAATTCTCATTTAACCATTTCTATTTCAAGCCTATCAACTCTAGCACATCTATAATAGAATAACCACTCCATGACAAGGCAATAACAGCAATAATAATGCAGGTTCTACGTAACGACAGACCGGGTCGTTACAATTTCGTGCCGAGTGTTATTATATATGCACGAGGGGACATTCCATGCCGAGTGATTGCGAGGTTATGCACGAGGGGACATGCCGTGCCTTTCGTTGTTCATTATCTGTTTTGAGAAGTTAAATTCCTGCCTTTATCTTTACATTTCAGTTATTACCCTGTTCTACCGTACTAGCATTTTGTTGCCCCTTTTACCCCCCAGCATGTTCTCCCCGTATCTGTCTTGCTTGCTTATTTCCGTCGATATTCTCCTATTATTATATAGAATTGCACAGGTACCTTCATTGTTGTCGGTCCTAGCCTCGTCACTACTTCGCCGAGGTTAGGCTCGTCACTTACTCAGTACATGGGGTCGGTTGTACTGATGCTACACCGGCACTTCTTTATGTTGTGCATACTACGCAGCCGGACCCGGTGATCACTGACGGTCGGAGCATCTCATCAGTTCATACAGGAGACATCGAGGTAGACCCGCAGACGTTCGTGGGCCTTGGCGTCACCTTCTACTCTTCACTTTCAGCTCTGTCTTACTTTATATTTCAAAGACAGTCCTACGTACTTATTTTCAGACCTTTGTTTTTAGTAATCTCTTAGACAGTTCGTGAGTATGTGACACCAGTTCTGGGATTTGTATATGGGTTTTATTTCGAAATTGCTATGTTATTTTTGGCTATTTGTTAACCTTCATATTGTTGACCATCGATACTTTAGTTATCTTATCTATGTCAGTTGTTAATGAATTTTATCTAGGTCAAACGTTGGCTTGTCTAGCGGGTTCAACGTTAGACGCAGTCATGGCCCGAAGGTGGGATTTCGGGTCATGACACTTGTTCTCCAGGTGGGCGCCTGATTGCCAAACCTCGAACAGTATTCCCTTGTTCTCCAGGTTGACGCCTGATTGCCAAAACTTTAATTGTATTCCCTTGTTCTCCAGGTGGGCGCGTGATTACCAAAACTTGAAATAAATCCCCTCGTTCTCCAGGTGGGCGACTGATGTCTTAACTTGAAATGAATTCCCTCGTTCTCCGGGTGGGTGCGTGCAATCACAACAAAATAGACAAAACAAAGAAAAATTTCTGCCCAGTTCTTACTAGGAACATTTGTGAGTGTTAGTTGAATCCCATTTTCAAGGAGGGTTCCGAAAACTTAAAACTAATCCCATTATCAAGGAGGGTCCTGAAAACTTAAATCAAATCCCATTATTCAGGAGGGTCCTGAAAAACGAGAATGGACTTACCTGAGCCAGGCTATCTTCTTGGAGGATCTCTGTAGAAAGAAACAAAATTCCTTGCCCCAGAATCATGCTTTCCTCATGGAGGGTCCCTGCACATCAGACAAATTTTCTTGCCCATGTTTCAGACAAATAAAATCTTGTTAGTTTGAAAACGTGGTGGTTAACTTGTGGCATCATTTCCGAGTGTCTACTCCTGCCACTGCCATGCTTCATTCTGATGAGTTGCTTCAGGCCAAGGGATTGTTTGACCTTTTGGTCGAAACTTGACCACAAAACCTCTGGGTGACCTGAATCTCTCACATTCACTTGTTGTATTGTGTTTTCGTTCTGAAAGTTGCCAAATCTTTGTATTTTTCAAAATTCAAGAATCACCTTATCACCTGAACTTCAGTTATCACCGTGCTGCTCATTCTGAATCATGTCACTTGTGATGTGCTTGGTCGAACTCCGCTTTGTACAATTTAAAAGCTGGCAGTGGGCTTTGGAATCCTTTCCTGCTTGTTCAACAAGGGCTAAATCGAAAGAGACTCATAAAGATAGACTCAAATAGCACAATGAAGTGATTTTTGGCAGAAGGAACGAAGGAAAATTTTGAACAAATATACCTATGTGAAGAAGAAAGGAAAAAAAGACTTATCTGAGTGAAGCAGCTGGCTCCAATGATCATGACATGCATTTTGGATTGATTAGCCTAATTCGTCCAACCAATCATATTTCCAATTCATGTTATGTCTTTATACTTCAAAACTGGGCTTTCAATGATCCAATTTCTCTGTAAAGTCACGAGCCTCATTCAAGTTGTAGTGTCCCGAAGGTTTTTCACCAACAAGTTTCTCTTATTTGTTCACCTCTCAGTTCACCATTGTCTTACGATGCACACAAGGGTTTTCACCAATAAGACTCTCTTGTTTCAAATTTTCTCTCAGCTCACCATCGCCTTACGATGCCCTTGAGGGTTTTCACCAATAAGACTCTCTTACTTTAAATTTTCTCTCAACTCACCATCGTCTTACGGTGCCCATGAGGGTTTTCACCAATAAGACTCTTTTATTTTATTCATTTTACTTTGTGCCCATGAACAGAGTGTTATCCATGATGTAAATCATACCTCTAACTCGCTTGACTTGGCATCCTCAAAGATTGATCGGAAGGTCTTTCTTTGGACCGTAGTGTAGGCTTTCGGACATGGTTAGAAAGAAAGGGTGGCATGAAGGCTCAAAAACAAAAAATTAAGATGAAAGGGTTCAAAACTACAACTTTTGGAATAAGATCTTTTGCAAAACTAAAACTTCTGCCCTAGTTTCTTTGAATCCGGGGATTCTTTTTCATCATTTTTTTTTGGATTTTGTTTTGATGGGACCGAACCATAAGGCTGCCTACGTATCTTGTGGTGACAAGAATCAGGTCGAACGTAGTTCAAACATCTGACCTGACTTTTTTTTCATCTTTCTTTCCTTTTTTTTTCTTTTCTCCTTTTTCTTTTACTTTCCTTTCTTTTTTTTTCTTTTTCTTTTTTTTTTTTCTTTTTCTTTTTTTTTTCTTTTTCTATTCCATATCTTTCCTTCGTTTTTCCTTTTCTATTTTTTCTTTTCTATTTTCTAACTCTATTTTCTGATTCCAAAAGAGGGGTATGAAAGAAAAATAAATTAAGGCTCAAAAGGGGTAGCAAATGATAAAAGTGTTTGGGTAACGGAACAAAATTCCTTCGTCAATTCAACTTTAAGCATGCCAAGTACAAAATACAGTTGAAGATAAGCAAAGAACTCATACATAGTACATCTTGACAGTATCGGAATTGATGGCCATATCTACACATTTTCCTTTTATGTCTGTTAAATACAAAGCACCATTGAAATACACTCTTGTCACAATGAACGGACCCTGCCAGTTTGTTGCGAACTTGCCTTTAGCTTCAGCTTGATATGAAAGAATGTATTTCAACACTGACTGATATACCTCAAACTGTTTGAGAGACACTCCCTTGTTGTATGCTTTCATCAACCTCTTGATTTCCCATACTAATTGCCTCAATTTCACTCAATTCAAGCTTCAAGTTATCTCAACATGTGTGAATCTTTACTTGTTTCCTCAAACGCATCTTTTATCATATTCAAAACCATGTTTCATTATTCCATGATTAGATTGGCTTTCAAGATCTGGCTAAAAACTCCGCATGCATGTCATGTCACTAGAACTGGCCTGAAAAGAACAATATACAAGAAAAGAACTAAACGAAGACTGCAAATAACAGAAAAATAAAATCTCATTTGACCAAGGGATGGAAGGGTTTGAACAACACCGAAACAAACCTAGATGACAAACTGAGAGACACAAAACTAACTAACAAGACTCCTAGAGATAAGCAAAAGAGGATGGAAGGGTTTGAATCACCAAAACAAACAAGATAAAATCTGGGTTACAACCCCGAAATAACCAGATAGCAGAAAAGAAGTCAAAATGAACTGCCAAGACTCCTTCCCGACGAGGAAATGAGGTACTTTCTAATTAATAAGCTCGAGATCTTAGCCACTGAGTTGCACATCAAATTTATGAGACCTTCACCAACTTCAATCACATTGTCTTAACCAAGTGGCTCATTGACTCCTTTGAGGTGGTTTTGGAGGGTGGAGTGTGAAAAGATTGTGGGGATATATCAGCAGCAGTAGGAATGGATTTGTGACAGTGGCGGAATGGTGACAAGGCTTTCAGAGCAGTTAGTGGGATACAATGGTGGAGGACACCCACTAATCCAGGCTTGGTATATTTCGACCATCTGTCCTTTCAACCTTAGGACCTCTTCTTCCAACTCGGATTCTGATTCAACAATCCCCTTAGGCGGATCAACAACACATGTGTCCAAGTCTTTGCCAGTCATGGCTACCTCCCTATTTGACCTTATGTTGTACGGATGACTCGCCACAAACTAACCACCATCTGTTATGATAACAATTAAAATATCATAGAGGAGCAAAACAAAGCCAACATGTTAGCGTTAGGACATTTGTCAGATAAAAATATCACGTTGTGTGCAATGCACCTAGCAACAATTAACGGTTCTAGAATGACTTCAAGGGTCACAAGGTCATTTGACATCATACCAATTTTCTTTCATTTCAATTCTCTTCTTTCTTTTCTAGCACTCTTTGGCTAGCTCATTTTCCTTCCTCGCTTTTCTTTCTAATTATCACCATTTTCTTTCCATCACCCCTCATGTCCCACAAATTCATTCTCCCTTTTTTTCGTTTTCTTCTTTTTCTTTTTGATCGAACCCTACGTAGGTTGCCTATGTATCATGTTCCACATGAATCAGACCAGGCGTAGTTCTGAAAAAGTAATGAACAAAATAAACTAAAAATTTAATCTTTTTGGATTTTCCATTTACAATTTTTTTTGATTTTTCAAAATAAAAAATAGGTAATACTATAACAAAAGACTCGAAAATCTTAACTAGACTGACAAACTCCATACTATTGTACAAGACTAAAATTAAAAGACAACATTAACGACAGACTCAAAATATAAAAGTTCCTCAAGCAACTCATGTATGCAATGGCCTGACTGGAATGCTACTGGGGTATCTGTCGTGCTCTGGTAAGTAAATCCACACATGTATGAGAACAATAAGACCAAATAGAGTTAGTGACTCGAGACACAATGCGACGCCAAAACACCTCCTATTGGACACATGCAAGACATGATTGAGTTATTTTTGCAAAATGACCTAACGTGGCCAAAGGCGGCTAAAAGTGTAAACTCGACAAGATTGACCTCTAAGATATGGAAAAATGACTCACAAAGGCTTATATGACTTCAAACTCCCATAAATAATGGCCCTTGAAATTAAGCAAGGACGTGCCTTAAAGTAATGTGACACCTAGTTGTGGACTCAAGATACTAATACATGGGTCATTGAACCACTTTTTGCAAAAATAGCCTCATTTTGCAAGAATGGCTGATGTGGCCAAAAATGGTAAGACCCCGCAAAGCCAAGGACCTAAGACACACTAGAAAGACCGGACCCTATGTGGGCTGCCTACGTATCCCGCCCCGAAAGGCGATAATCAAGTATGCGTAGTTTGGGAAGATTGGATACGAGAGAGGATTTAAAAAAAAATTGATTTGTAGAAAACACATTTTTTGTCTCTTTATTTTCTGAAAAATGATGAAAACATGTAAAATCTTTTTGGATTTTCTTTTTCCCTTTTTTGATTTTTCTTAAAAAATAAAAAAATGATGGGAACGTGCAAAATCTTTTCTTCTTTTTTTGATTTTTCATTTTCATTTTTTTTGGTCTTTTTCTTGAAAGAAAATAAATAAATTTGCGAAAGAAAAATATAATTGGCCCTACTTGCTTCATTTTCACACTTAACTCTTTTCTCTTTCTCATTTGTCCTCAACCATCATTGGTCCGCCAAATAACCCCTTTTACCCTTGAAGAATGCAACATTTAGCACATTAAATGCATCAAGTTATTTGGGTGCACCTGTCCTAGACGGACCCAACCCATGTGTTGAGTCCCCTAAGTCAAATGCACGTGATACAAACAAGCGTTCCTACTAGGGATCCGGCATGAGGCTGAGTTATTCTAGATTTGTCACGACCCAAATTCCCAACCTTAGTGATCGTGATGGCGCCTAACACCACACTTGCTAGGCAAGCCAATGTTAGAAGTCGAATAACTAATTTTCCTTAATTAATTACTTCAGCATAAATAATCTAATTTAAATGATCTTAATTAAATTAATTCCCAACAGCCATAGAATAAAATAATAACAATGACCAATTAAATGAAACGAACCACGAACTAATTATAATAACAACTCTAAGACTACCCCAGGGTCTGGCGTCACAATCCACAAACAACTAAGAATACTACAAATAATGTCTGAAAGAAATAGTGTAACTGTTCTGAATGATATAAAACAATGTATGTAAATATAGGAGGAGACTCTCGGATATCTGCGAACGCCGGCAGATGTAACTCGTGTCTCCAAACGAAATCGGGTGGTCGTCCTAGAATCCTCCATTGCTGAATGGTACCTGGATCTGTGCAAAAAGAGCTCAGAGTGTAGTATCAGTACAACCGACCCCATGTACTGAGTAAGTGCCGAGCCTAACCTCGGCGAAATAGTGACGAGGCTAAGTCGGGCTTCAACAATATAACCAATAACAATAATAAATAATAAAGGCAGAAACAAAATTAAACAAATGGATAAATAAAGGCTGCAACAAAATAAAATAACTCAGCTATAACCAATTCTCAAATAACTCTTCAAAATTCCAACCTTTAACTTTAAATAAAATAGTACGAAAATATTTAAAGAGTAGTAGTAAAATAGCCATTTCAACTATTCAAACTTTTATTTCCTTTTTCTTTAAAAAAAAATCAATAAAATATAAATATAAATATCCTCCCTTTTCACTCCTCGTTGCGTCGTGCAACCCGCTCCCACCTGTCCTCCCTTATTGCTCCTCCCTAAAATATCTCTCTTATTACTCATGTTGCGGCGTGCAACCCGATCCCACCTGTCCTCCCTTATTACTCCTTGTTGCGGCGTGCAACCCGCTCCCCCCAGACATATCATATCAATTTATTCAAAATTTCACAAATCAAGCCAAGCCTTTCACAATACTTTTGTTTCAACAATTATAAATAATAAATCACATTTTCTCATGACTTCATCAATAACCTCTCGACCATGAAACTAACAAAAAAATCAAAATATATGCATTTATTCCATAAAAACAATACCAAACCTCTCAGCCATATTTATATCACGAGGGAACCAGCTCGAACAACCAATACTCTTTCCAAACAGTCACAACAATAACTAACAACAATTCAACAAGGCCAAATAGTCATAGAAATAATAATGAACATGTAACAGTTAAGACAATAATCAAATAAGTGGGGAACGGAAAAAAGGGATCATGTTTAACAAACAATTTGGGTGGTGCATAGATACTCGTCACCACACCTATAAACCACGCCCATGAAATTCACATAGCAAACAAGTGGGGAGTCCTATTCCCTCAAGTTAAAGTTAGGCCAAACACTTACCTCAATTCCGCAGGCCACTCACTGCTCATTATAGCTTTTCCTTTTGAATTCACCTCTACTTGCTCGAATCTAATCAAAATTAACTTAATATCATTAACTAATGCTAAAGGAACTAACTTTATTGAAAAATATAATTTTTTCTAAGTTTTCTAAAAAAAAGTGAAAACCTGACCCCGGGCCTGCTTGGTCTAAACTCGGGGTTCGGACCAATTTACGATTACCCATTCACCCACGAACCCAAATATGCTATTAGTTTTGAAATACGACCTTAATTAGATATAAAGATTCAATTTTTACAAAACTCCTTAATTCTACCCAAATCCTAGATTTTTACCATGAAAATCCTTTGTTTTTGCTTTGAAAGTGATGCAAAATAATAAGAACTTGAAAGAACAAGGTTTAGAATTGATTACCTATGAATTGGGGATGAAGATTATTGAAGAAAAATCGTTTTAGGGCTGGAACCTCGAAAATTTGGAGAAGAAAAAGTTCTGCCCGGTTATTAATTTGTTTTTATAACACTGAACAAGTGACCTTCGCGTTCGCAGCACAGTGGCCGCGTTCGCGAAGGGTCAGGGACCCAGGCCTACGCATTCGCAGGAGATGGGCCGTGTTCGCGGAGCTTAAGCTCCTTGGGCCTCCGCATTCGCGGTCAGTTGATCGCGTCCGCACAGGGTAATTGCCAACCCCCTCCCCCAGGCCGTCTAATGCATCGCGTTCGCGTATGGTAGAACGCGTTCGCGTAGAGCACCCTACCCAGTGCTCCGCGTTCACGTCTTGTCCTACGCGTTCGCGTAGAGTAACCCAGCCCCCTCTCCCCGTTGTTCATCGCGTTCACGTGGGTTACCACGCGTTCGCATAGGGTAAAACCCCAGACACCAGCAACCAGTCAAAACACCAGATTTTTCAAGTGCAAAATTATCCTGTGGCCTATTCGAAACTCACCCGAGCCCTCGGGGCTCAAAAAAAATGTGCACGCAAGTCTAAAAACATCATACGGACTTGCTCGTGCAATAAAATCACGAAAATAACATGTAAATCTATAAATTAAACCTCAAAACTCATCATTTTCAACAAGAACTCTTAAAGTTCATAATTTCTCAACCGGATGTCCGAATCACGTCAAACGAACTCCGTTTTTTACCAAATTTCACAGTTAACCTCTAAATATCATAACATAGTTGTACCAGGCTCCTGAACCAAAATACGGACCCGATACCAATGACTCTTAGCATTATTTCTTTTCTTTAATTCATGCACATTTCAGCAAAATAATTTCTTTAAAAAATTGATTTCTAAGGCTTGGGACCTCAGAATTCATTTTCGGGTATACGCCCGAGTCTCATATTTTACTGCGGACCTTCCGAGATTTCCGGAACACGGAACCGGGTCCGTTTAATCAAAAAGTTGACCAAAGTCAACTTTTATCAAATTTAAATTCTAAAAATCACTATTTCTCATATTTTTACACAAAAGCTTTTCGGTTTCACGCCCAGACTGCGCACGCAAATCGAGGTATTTTATTCTAGTCGTTTTATGGTTATTTTGCATGGAACGGAGTCTAATTTTATAAAATGACCCTTTGGGTCATCACAAGGTTTAAACCTGGGTGTATTGTTCTAGACCTGGCTTACCCGAGCGGACAACTCGAGCCTTGGGGGGGAAGCGTACCGGTAACCAAAAGATCATCCGGCTTTGAAACTTGTCCGAACCTCGTTCTAAATTGGAATATGAAACTAACAGAAAGAAGTCACGCTAGTGTGCACTCCTCAGAAGATAGAAGAGAGGGATTTCGTAGCAGTTTATATACAATTCAGATAATATCAAATCAGTAAAAGCAACATTTAGCACATTAGGCTCAAACACGTAAAAAAATCAGACAGTCATGAAAGCCAATCATAACAGCTATTCTAAGCTCGAATTCTGAACCCTGAACCAGAGATTTTGGGTTCTTGCCCCAGCAGAGTCGCCAGAGCTGTCACACCACCTTTTTACTACCCCGAAAGGGGATATAAGAGAGTTTTTCCAATTTAAAGTGACAATAATCAAAATGGGATTATTAATTCAAATTCAGAGTCGCCACTTGGAATAATTTATGGTGTCCCAAGTCACCGGTTTAAAATCCCGAATCAAGTAAGTTTGACTCAGTTTTACAGTCCGCGAAACACAGAAATTCGGGTAAGGAATTTTGTTAACCCGAGAGAAAGTGTTAGGCATTTCCGGGTTTCGTGGTTTTAGCACGGTCGCTTAACTATTATTAATTGGCCTAATTATCTGATTCATTACATATTTAAATTCTATTGTGCCTTTTTAACTTTTTAGCCGCTTTTAATTATTTTAAACAATTATGGAGTTTACTTAAACAAGTTGTGGTGTCACGAAATTTTTATTTTGTACCCATCGCAAATCATGCCACGGGACCCGTACCCACGATCTACAACATGCTTATTTTAATTATTTGAAGTTGGGGAGTTGAGTCACGCCAACGTGCACTCGAATTTTTGGAGTTACGTATTTGTGACTACGCCACGGGAATCGTACACATAGTCACGATAATTTATTTAATTTAGTGGTTTGATGATCGAGTCACACCAGCGTGCACTCTAATTTTGGAGTTACGTATCATGACTATGCCACGGGAACCGTACCCATAGTCACGATGATTTATTATTAATCACACCTAAAGCAAGCTATTATGTTAAAATCTGTTTGAAAAGCTTTCATATCAGTTGAAGGAATCGAAATAAATTTACATTCAACAGATTTGTTTTCGATAAGTTCAGCACTTGCATAAACAAAGCAAACAAGAAAAGATACTACGGAAATTACAACTAAACTAAGGAAAGATTGGTCAATCGCTGTGTCGTAAGACTAAAATAATACTTAGTCTTTTCATCATTGGGATTATCCCAAGCTACTATTTAAAAACATATATTTACTTAATTATTTAAACTTTCGAGTCATTACATTGATACATTACTCAACAATCACCACTATAATACTTAAGTCAAATTAGTGTTTCAAACTCTATTTCCTTGTGGCAGAGAAGCAGTATTAACGTCAAACACACAACAAAATTATTGTTGCACTAATATGTTTAAAAAAACCAAATCCGAAAATGTTCAGGCATTCGGATGGTTCATTGTTTTAAGAACAGGAACGTTCTTTGTCTATAGTGTATGCATATGAGCTTATTTTATTCGAAGGACATTAAATAAGAACATCTATACATGTTTATTATTATTATTATTTAAAGTTATGGTCGGTCACATGAAATGCGCACCTGAATGGGATTTTACGTATCGTGACCATGCCACAGGAACCGTACTCAGGACCACGATGAATTATTAATCATGCCTAAAACAAACAACGAATGTATGAATACTAACGGCCTAAGCTTGCTTCTACCGGTAAAACAATTTAATAATGCAATAAGGTTACAATTTTAATATTCATTTCAAATTAGCCCAACGACCCTACGACCCATTTCTTTTATTATCCAACATAAACCAATCTTTCCAATTATTTAGCTAATAGATGATAACCCACATATCTTCCTTAATTAATTTATTTTCTAAAACAAAGATGAGTCCATGTAGATTTAAACAGTGATAAAAACATAAAATACAATAAAAACTAAGATCAATGATAGATGACGTAGCAAGGAACCATATTGCCAAAACAACACATAAAGTGAAATAGGAACAAAATAAACAGAGGAATGAATAATCGAACCTTAGAGTAGCATAATCGGATTTTTGTCGAAGCTTTTGGAAGCGTACATAGATTTCCAACCAGAAACCAATCAGAGTTGGCGATCTCTAACCAGAGCCACGGACGGAACTCGAATCCTAGGACGCGGCTGCTAGCTCTCGTTTTCCGGCGAGCTCGTAGCGGAAAGGGATGGAGTGCAATTGAGTTTTGATGGTGGATGGTTGGCTTCCAAATTTTTGGGGTGTTGCTGGTTTTTCCGATTTGGAGGGGAGGTCTTTTGGGTTCTGCTGCTGGTCTTAGGGTGGATGTGGTTCGTTTTATGGTCTGGAGTAAATGGGGAAGTCCAGTGGCGGCAGCGTGTGGCTGCAGATAAGCGTGAGGAGAGTGGTTGCCGATAGCTGTGGTAGGGGATTAGGCTTTTTCGTTGTTGAAGATGAGAGTCTTTCTGGTTTTTTTTCTCATGTGCCGTATCTAAGGGTGTGTAAAGTTAAAGAAGATAAAAGGGTGTAGAAGGTTTATTAGGGTTTTTGGGTATTGGGCTCCGGGTTTGGGCTTAAAATTGGGCCAACGAAATTTGAAATTCCCCACAAAATAAGGCTCTTCCTGTTGAACAATGACACTCAAAAATTCTAAAAATATGAATTAAAACTTAATTTATTAAATATTAAAATTAAACTTATTTTTTGTATTTTTAATTTTTTTACTTAAAATAAAGTAAAAGAGTCAAAACTTGTTAAAATAGAGATATTAGACCTAAACTAAGTATTTAAACGCTAAAATGTGTGAAATCTTGGGGAGGGTCAAAAATTACATGTCTACAAGTACTACCAAAAATAATATCATCAACATAAACTTGAATAATGAGATTACCTTTTGATGATCTTTTAATAAACAAAATAGTATCTACTTTACCTCTTGTAAATCCGTTATCAATGAGAAATGAGCTAAGTCTTTCATACCATGCTCGTGGAGCTTGTTTCAATCCATATAGCGCTTTGGTCAGTTTATACACATAGTAGGGAAACTTTGAATCTTCAAATTCAGGAGGTGCTGATACCCAATTTTTCCTCAAATTATTTTCAAATTTGCATATAAGCTTTCTAAATTACTCTTCGTAATAATGAGTATTTTTCCCTATTTTTCATAGTTTTATTAAGTTATTTTCTTGTTTCTTTTAAATATTTCATATTTAAATAATTCATAAATTATGCTCTAAATAATTTCAAAATATTTCCTAGCTCAGTATGTTATTTATAATCATTTTATCTATTAAAATCTAATTATTTCACAAATTAGCCAATTGGGTCTTCTTTAATTTCAATTACAACAATTTTACAATTATTTCCCAATTGGACATTTTGTATTATTTTAATTAGAAATTTATGCATCTTTACACTTAATATTGGTTAATTACTGTAATTTTACCTATTTAAACTTAATTTCATCTTTTCATAATTATTGGATATTTTAACTGATTAAATATTTATTTTAATGGGTATTTAACATCTAGCCCTATTTTATTTAAATCACAGCCAAATTTCATACCCTATTTAACCCAACCCATCTGACCCTTTTCAACCCAATACCCAGCCCAAATACCAAGCCCAATCCCTAAAATATACCNCCCCCCCCCCCTCCAGACCCTTCAAGTCTCCAAGAATTTCTCTCTCTCTTCTCGTCTCTTTCCCTCCTCCTTCTCTCTAGAACCTTCCTTGGTTCATCTTCTTCTCCGATGACACTCAACCTATCTCCGGCCACCTCCGACCTCTTTCCTTTCGACTATCAGCCGCCTTGACGTCTCCTTGCTCCGGCTTACTTCGTATTTGAGACCTCCGTTGGTCTTTACCAGGCCCAGACAACTGCTGGGGCTCCTGCTTTGGTGATTCTCCGGCCTTCTCCGGCGGGGTTTTGACACGACTATGCCACAACCTCTATTACCTTCGAGTTTCACGACAGGTTCTTTGATATCTTCGTTTTCTTCAAAACCCTAACTTCTAAAAAAGCTTCCGATCGTCATAGATCTGTAACAGATTTATACACGTTATGAGCTATTTTCGTGTTTTCCTTAAGTATTTTCTGTTTTCCCTAAAGGGTTTCTTCATTTTCAAACTAGGGTTCTTAAACCCCTTTTGCAACACAGTTTTCCCTTTTAATTTTTAGCATTATCATATCTTTTTTTATTGTGTTTAAACATTATCTAAGCTTTTCCCTTTTTGTCTGATTCATTCTTGTTAAACCCCTCAAACTTCTTGGTTTTAATCTGTGGATTTGAGTTTATGTTTACCCGTTCTATTATGATTGTTGTGTTTTCATGAGTATTTCGTGATTTTGTGATTTTTGCTCCATGTTGCCATTAGGGTTTCTGATTCTCTCATATTGTGCGGTTACTCTGTATAACCTGTGTTGATTCTTAAATCAATATTACTAATATTTTGAATCCCTAATTTTCTGTGATTGATTGCCTTTAATTGATTTCCTATGATAATCTTTACAACTATCAGCTATTTTCTTGCCTTATTACATGACTGATTCTACTACTTGATTATTACGGTAGTACTTTAATTTAACCTCATGAACCTGCCCCCAATTCCCTATTATGTGCTTATTATGTTCGAAATCTTTCCTTGTTTGCTATACACTACTTCTTTCCTTATTTACCTGCTCTCTACCGTGTGAAGTAACCCCCTTTAATTAAGGGAGACTTCTTATTCTTACTCTTTACTGATTCTGAGTTGTTATAATTGCTGAACTAGATTGCTCCTTTCCTTATCAATCGTGTATTGATTCTTCTTGCCTTATATGTTACTGGTCTTGCCGTTTGAATTAAATCCCCTGACTTAAGGGAGTACTTGCCTAATTTCTTGACTAATTGATTTCGAGTTCCTTAATCACTGCTTGACTTGATGTTTTACCTTATTTTACTACTTGCCTTGCAACTATATATACTTCTACACACGAACACACACAGACGGCAAGACTATTCTCTCTTGTGCTCTTTCTCTCTTTCTCTCTTTGCTCTACTGTTGTTCTCTGCTCTTCTCTATTATTAGCTGGCTGAAAGCCAAGGCTAACATTGTGCTCTCACTTTGCTTTCTGCATTACGCTTTGGTCTCTCATCACTGGTATGCTCTAAGTAATTTACAAGTCTCAAACCAATGTGTTTATTATTGTGTCAGTTTGTTATCTTCCTGATTTTCTTCTACTTATGCTTTTACTGCTCAACATGCAATTAAATCTTTTGGTTTTAGTACTTATCATGTTGTTATCTCTTATGACTTACATGATGAGTCAATGATGCTCATATGACTGTTGTTCCCTCATAATTTCACTTGTTATAACTATATTTTGTTATTGTCTATTACCATGTCTGAACTTGGCCATTTCTTGATCCCTGAGCCTCTATGATTTGTGTAACTATGCTTAAATGAGTTTCTTAAGTATATGTATCTCCATTTGTTATTATGTGACTATTCGTCCCATCACCCCATTGTCCTTGTGTGCAACCCTATACTGTTGAACTTTTGATCAGTACTTCTGTTTGTCTTTTTTTTAGTTAATCTTTCAAAACAACTCTCCAGTGTTTTTTTGTAAACTCTTTTCTTCAAACTACAAACTTTCCTCTCCTTCTTGCACTTCACACTACTCTTAGAAATTATGTCCTACCCCCTTCGTGTGAGCACTGCCTTGAGTACCTCTGAGTACTCATTGAACTCTGACACACAAGGCTGGTAATTCCACACTGCACTTCTCTCAACTTTTGGCAATTTGGGGTGCTGGTATTGGCCAGGGACCTAATGAGGACCCTAGGGAGCTTTGCCGCACCCAGACCATATTAAGGTTGTGAAACTCGAAAGGAGTGAGGTTGGAAGATTGAGCCTGATTGAAGGCTCCCTATAGAAGTAACTTCTTATTTTCCTTTTGCTACTGTAATTCATTATTATTGGTTTGTAATAACCTGTAAACAGATATTGGGGTTTGGATAGTGAATATGGGGGGACTATGCATGCTTAGTCTAGTAATGGGTATAAAACATGCTCATAGAGTTTTCTTACTTACATGTGCAATAGATAACCTGTCTAGGACATGCATCTCATGCATTAGAAATCCTGCTTAGGTTCTTTTATTTTTCAGCATGTCTACTTTACTCATTTTGCAATCCATGATCACAGTCAATAATTATAACAAGTAATAAAAACTGTTAAAAGGTATTACTGCATTTTCATAATCATAGCATCTAGAAATCCTGTCTTTTAGGTATTCCTATGTGCGTTAGATATCATGTTATTTAGGACTTCCTATCTGTTTGAATTGCAGTTATTGAACACCTAATCAGTATATTAAATTAATAAATCTCGTTAAAAGGTGGTTAACTGTTCGAAATGTTTCTGCAAATGTATTCCTCTTAAAATCAGGACTAAATATGCATGTACACCCCTTTGAAATAAGTAGGCAATGTATATGGCGCCTAGGCAAACTTTAGGCCTAATACATATTAAAATCAAACCAATTGTGTTTTGCTTGCTAGTGTTAAAACCAATTAGTCCCTTCTTAAATTTTGAACTTTGCTGCTTTTCACTCTTGCTTGTTATCTCCTTGAAGACCACTCTACTGCTCCGTTTTCAAAATCACAGGATCTTGAAAGCATTCCTCTTATACTGAAGTTTACCTGACTCTTGTTTTATTTCAAATTACTAGATTTCAAGGTCAACTTACTCTGTTCAAGCATCATCCTATTTTTGAATCTTTGCTTTATATTTTGAACTACATGTTTTCCCGAAACAATTTACTCACTTTCCTTTTCTTACTAAACTCCTTTAAACTACTGGTCCTGTCCTGTTTTGAAATGCTGGATTTCGAAATAAGTCATTCTTGTTCGAGATCACTCTGCTTTATTTAAAATCTTGTTTTACTTCTGATTACTGATTTTCTAAAATATTCTTCTTTTTTATTGAAAATTTTAAATTGCTACGTACTCTTAATTCTTACTGCTGTCTCTAAACTACTGCATTTCTGAAAAATCAATCACCCTTTTGAATTACTCAGTCCTAACTGAACCTTCTGCTTTCACTACTAAGTTTTCAAAACATATCCTTTTACTAAAACTGTCGGAACTTACTGATTTTTAACTCAAAAACTCTTGTTTTAAATCCGGACTTTGAGACCTTAATTGTGTTTGAGACGTACTATTTACGTGTTTATTTATGGAGGGATCTGTGAGCCATTATTTGCCCCTATGTGTTCCCATATTTGTGGTTCTATTTGTTGTTTTACATGTCGCTTAAAATTTTATCCCTTTAAACCTAGGGGTTCAGCCTAGTATTTACCTCGTAGGAATAGTAGTCCTAAATACCCTCCAGGACTTATAGGATGGGACGGGTAATAGCACGCACTAAGCATTCATGACCAACACACGCGCTTTAAATAACCTTTACGGGGTGGGAAGGGTAGAATATGGATATGATGACCGGTGCGCTAATACCACGTGTAGCCGCCTCTTTGAGGAAGTGACATACCGGGTATTGCATTGATGTGATCCGTATTACTTTAAACCTAGGATAATTTCTTAATATTTTTTAATGTTTTCAAAACGTTTAATAAATTATGCTTTGTGTGAGATCCCCTCTTATATGAGCCTTACTTGTTTGTCCGTCCAAATTCACAAAACTTCTTGGCTGGGACCCACAGTTGTGGATCTTGAGGGGTGCCTAACACCTTCCCCTTGAGATAACTTCAAGCCCTTACCCAATCTCTTGTAATGCAAATTAGTTCATGAGCTATTTACTCTAGATTCCCTAACGCACCATAAAAATCGTTAGGTGGCGACTCTTCCTTAAACCTTTCCTTTAAGGAGTTGTCCAAAATGTCATAAACCCGATCTCTCCGTACCTAACCCATGCGAGGAAAAAGGGGGCGCGACAAGAGGTTGTTTCACATATACCTCCTCTTTAATAAAACCATTCAAAAAGGCACTTTTAACATCCATCTGGAACAACCTGAATCCTTTATAGGATGTATATGCAAGACGAATTCATATAGATTCCAGTCGAGCTGCTAGAGCGAAGGTTTCATCATAGTTGACTTCTTCTTGTTGCGAGTATCCTTGAGAAACTACTCTGGCTTTGTTTCTTATAACTTTTCCATCCTCATTCAGCTTATTTCTGAAAACCCACTTTGTTCCGATTATAGGAGTATTTTTAGGCTTGGGCATCAGTTTTCATACTTGATTTTTGTCGAATTGATCTAGCTCTTCTTGCATTTCTTGCAGCCAACTTGAGTCTCTTAGAGCTTCTTCTATTTTCTTTGGCTCAATTTGGGAAATCAATGCTATATTTTCTTTCTTCTTAAGAGCTCCTCTATTTTTCATTCATTCTCTTGGATCTCCTATGATGAATTTTTGAGGATATTCCGGTTCACTTCTCCATTCATTTGGACGAACTACCAGAGTAGTTGACTGTTTTGGAGGTTCTGGTTGACTGTTTCTGATCTCATTAGTTGACTCTATCTTACCATCAGGTTTATTGGTCGACTCTTGAGATTTGCGTGTCTCCTGAATTTGCTGCGTTTGATCATCATCATCTGCAGTAATTCCTTTCTCGACTGAAGTGTTATTCTCATAAAAATAACATGTACTGATTCTTCTACACATAAGTGCATTTATTATAAACTCTAAAGGATCTACTATTTAAAGAATAACCAGAAAAATACCTTCGTCACTTCTTGGATCGAATTTTCCAAGATTGTCCTTACCATTGTTATGAATGAAACACTTACTTCCAAATGGATGAAAGTAACTTATATTGGGTCATTTACCTTTCCACAGTTCATAAGGAGTCTTTTTCAGGATGGGTCTTATGAGACATCGATTGAGAATGTGACACGATGTACTTACTCTTTCTGCCCAGAAGTGATTTGGCAGTGAATATTCTAGTATCATAGTTCTCGTCATATCTTGTAAGGTCCTATTTGTCCGTTCAACAACTTCATTCTGTTGGGGTGACCTTGGAGTAGAGAAATTGTGAGTGTATCCTTGATCGTTGCAGAAATCTTCAAATGCTCTGCTTTCAAATTCTCCTCCGTGATCACTTAAAATAGTTGTAATAACATACCCTTTTTCTCTTTCAACCTTTTTACAGAAGATCTCGAAATTTTTCAAAGCTTCATCTTTCTGAGATAGAAAAATCTCCCAAGTAAAACGTGAGTAACCATCAACAATAACAAATTCATATCATTTTACTGGATATGTTGTTGTTGTTTTGTTGTTGTTGCTAGCAGTTCTAGTAGGTCCAAATAAGTCCATATGAAGTAATTGAAAGGTCTTTGAGGTAGATACAATATCATTATTTTTGAAAGAATTTCCAGTTTGTTTACCAATCTGACATGCATCACATACATGATTTATAGAAAAATTGAGTTTGGGAAAACCAATAACTAAGTCATGTGGCAAGTTTTTCTATCATATGTATGCTTGCATAACCAAGTTTCTTATGCCATAACCAAGGATCATCATATATGGATGTTAAGCAGATATGACCATCTATATTCTCAAAACCATCTAGAATATAGACATTTCCATACCTTTTACCTGGGAGGATTATTTTACCTGTCTCATCCTCAATAGCATAGTATGTTTTCTTGAACTTTACTTCATACACTGAGTCGTATAGCTGACTTATACCAGAAGGTTGTAGTTAAGTCCGTCAACAAGATAAATTTCAGGATCAGCGGGGGGTTGAGCAGCAGCTGGTAGTGGGTAATTTTCTTTTTTGATAACTCTCCAAACCTTCACATCATAAGACTTTTCATATATTTCCATACGCACTTTCCAGTGAGACAAATATTGTCCAATGAAGTATGGTGGTCTTACTTGCGATGTTCCTTCCTGAAAGAGTGCTCCGATAATAACTTGATTTGCCATGATCTTTTCTCACAAGTTGTTAAGCACAAGAGAAAAAAAATGTGAGCCTTGATCTGATACCAATTGAAAGTACAAGAGAGGGGTGAATTGCCTATTTTTAACTTATAATCGCTATAAGTTGACTAGTTTTCTAATTAGTCGACTAGATGTAGTAGCGAGATAATAAGAACAACAGAGTTTAAGATGCAGAAATAAAATGCACAAATTAAAGACACCAAAATTTTTATACTGGTTCGGATTCAATGTGAATCCTAATCCAGTCCCCTTGGGTTGCAAGGGGTTCTCTTTCAGTGAATATGTTTCTCGAGTACACAGTGAATGGTGTGGTTTACACCAATGACTCGGTTTCTACGACACTCGTTTCTCTTTTATACAATGCCTCACCAGAGTTTTTCTCTCTTTCTTCTCTAACTTGTTATACAACAGATCTAGTAGAGCTACAATGTTTGTTTGCAGTAGAACAAAGAGAGGATATTTGGTTTGATCAAATATATCTCGCTAAGGTTCAAAGATGTGTATAAATACTTTGTAGGAGGCTGTTTGCTGAAGAGATTTGCCGACCCAAGAGATTTGATCCTTGGAAAGAGATTGATTCTTCCCAAGAATAAGGTTATTCTGCCGTTGCTCTTCCTTAATGAGAGGAATTTAATGACTTTCCTTCTACATGTATTGATAGCGCCGGATTTTCTCCTTGAATCTTGGTCCTTCCAGAAATAGCAACTTGATTGATCATCTTGCAAGATCTTCGTCGCTCCAAATCTTGGATTGATATCTTTGCCTTGATTGATTCCTTCAGTCTTGGACGCTATCCTTGATTCCCTTTGATTGATTCCTCCAATCTTGGATACTTTCCTTGATCCTTTTTGATTGATTCCTCCAATCTTGGATGCTTCCCTTGAGTTCCTATACCAAGAGAAAATATATTATTTTCATCATTAAAATTAAAACCTGTTTTTTTTTATTTGAGACAATTTCTCAATCATAATTATGATTAGATGTGGTAAATAGAGTACACTAGTGTCGCATTAAAAATATTAGTTATATCCTTAGCAGACAAATGGAATTCAATGAACACCATCTTATTTAATGTGGTTGGTTTTATGTTGTAATAGTTCATCGTTGAACGTAATTCTTAATTTATGATAGTGAGTATTTGTACTTTAATATCACATCAGAATCAGATAGTATAAAACATTTTTTGCATGTGTATTCATTTGTCGAGTTGAAGCTCGTACGTTATGATCACGAAATGATTAATTAGTTAAGTATACAACTCAATTATAAGTATATATTTCAACTATTTGTATATTTAGCATAAGTAGCTAACCTTTAGTTGCTGTCCAAGTTAAATAATGGGGAAGTTACACATTTGATCACTCGATCCAAAATATTTACTATATATCTCCTTGTTAAATTATGCATTATATATCTATATATGTTGGCTCTTTTCTTGGGCGCGGTTATTTAAGTTAATTTCTCTTAAATCATAAATAATCGACATGTTTGAATAACAGAAAAGCCACTGTTTGACTTAGAAGAAATTAAAGAGCAAGTAATTGGAGAGTGATGATTATGATACGGAGTTCTTTATATATATATAGTCTTTTCTATATTGAAGATATATATAATTGCGTTATACAAATGCAAATGTGGAAGCTAGCTAGCTTGAATAAAAAGATACGTACAAAAGAGACTGGGGATTTTCCCAAGTCAATCACTACACTAAATTAACATGAATTCAGATTTCCTTGCTTGGGTTTCATCAACTTAATTTTGCACCTACATAAGAACTTGAGAAATTTACAGTAAATATCTAAAACACCAAATAGAGTCTTGACTTCTTCTAAAACTTATTGAGGGCGACCTTTAAAAGTCGTCACAAAAAGTTACCAAATATTTGAACCCAATTTGTATGATTGCTCTTGTGGCTGTTGTTGCTGAATAGGATCTGATACCATAGAGGAAGAAGGCGCCTCAACTGCCAAGTTAGGGTTATTATAATCAATCCCAATATGAGAAATATTTTGTGTTTGAATAAACGGATAATTGGTAGTACTAGTTGTAGCTTCTCTTGGCTGATGATGATTATAACCTCTAAACTGTAACGCCCGAAGAAGCAAAGAATCCACTGATGGAAGATTAGAGCAAAGCAAGCTAGAAGACCAAGCTGCAGGCAGTAATGGAAGAGTGTTGCTAATTGCTGCTTCTCTTGTTGCAGCAGTAGCCAAGTTCATGTTCAAGTTCATATTCAACATGTTCTCATTGCTGTAATTCTGTAAAGAAATATTATTGCAAATATGGCCACTTGATGGAGTGGCTAGGCTATAGAAATTACTTGGTGGCTCAATGTCCCCTAACTCATTTGCAAAAGTGTAAGTGTCATAATTAGGAGACTCTTCGGATTGTGGGGATGATGATGTTGGTTGTGGTTTCTTTGCAGTTGAACTCTTGTGGAACACCCTACAGACCACCCATTCCTCCTGGAATAACAAAAAATAATAATTAATGACTGGATAATTATATACAACAACAACGACGACGACCAAGTATATGTAGTCCCACAAGTGAGGTCTGAAGAGGGTAGTGTGTACGCAGACCTTATCTCTACCTCGATGGGGTAGAGAGGCTGTTTCCGATAGACCCTCGGCACAAGAAAACAAAAAAGACAAAAAGAGAAAATATACCAGTACCATCATGAAAATAATAACATCAACACAAGAATCAGTGAATAGATGAAAGGCAGAAATAATGCCCAGCACTATGAAAATGGATGAGTAGTGTAAACACAGCACTGACCACTAGCAGTCTAAGACTAAATCTTGTCAGCCTAGCCTCACACTAGAAGACTAAATATGCTCAACTATCTCCTAACCTACAACCTTAATATTCGACCTCCACAACTTTCTATCGAGTGCCATGTCCTCGGAAACCTGAAGTCTCGCCATTAAGGTTGATACTACTCTTTAAAGACGAGGAATCTTAGAACTGCAGTTGGTTGGCTATTTGAACTTTTAGTTTTCCCATCCAGTAATTTCCCCCCCCCCCCCCCCCCCCCCCCCCCCCCATCCCCTATATATAATAAAAATATTTCAAAAACGATCTAGTCCAAGAAAAAAAGAAAAGGTAACCCTCTATATCATATAATGTACTATATTTTTTCTTATTCCTAAGAATTTGTTAGGTTTTCTTTGGATCATAGTTTAACTTCTATCTTTTTTTAAAAATGAATTTGTACACTATTAAATCATCAAATTAAAAGATAAATGCAAGTAATAGTTCAAAATAAGGCAAGTAACCTAGTGATTTGTTTTTAATGATGTCATTATTGTATATAAATTAAATCCGTTTTTCTGATAAACGAATAATTACCTTTGAAGGTTTGAAACCAAACTTGGTTTCTAGTCTATATTCGTGCATAACCCAGTTGGTTTTTTCACCCTTAGGAGCTCTTCCTCTATAGAAAACCAGTGTTTTCTTCATCCCAACAAGGACTCCGCCGCAAAAAATCTCCTTATCCTTGCCTGTTGTTTTCCAGTAGCCTGCTTCTGTAGCTCGGTTTGTACGAAGACCTGTTGGATACTTGCGATCTTTAAGACTAAAGAAGTACCATTCCTTTTCTCCCATTGAGGCTTTGGCTGTACGTAGGAAATTTAATTTAATTAGGATGTAATTTTCATTGTAAATTAATCTTGATCTATACAAGCTAAAACTTTTAATATAGGTAAAATAACTAACATTGGTATTAACTTTAAGTCATAGTTGATGTCAATTTGTAACACATTGATCAGAAAACTTTAGTTCATATTTTTTCTTCATGTTCACTTATACACGCCAAGTTGGCCAACATATATAGGAAGTAAACAAGAAAACACTTAGCTCCCGTTTGACCATAAAATTCGGGAGCTGTTGTTCAAAATTTGTTTTCAAATATTTATTTGTTTTTAGATTTTAACCATCTTTTGACGGATTTCGAAAACAAAATTTTTACATCTCAAAAATAACTTTTAGAGTAGTTTTTGAAGTTTTCTACTCACAAAACTTTAAATTTTTTTCAAGTAAAATGTATGTTCAAACACAATTTCACCTTTCAAAAATTATTTTTCTATCTCATAATCAAAAACTTATTCTCACTTTTCAACCAATCTATGTCCAAACGCCGAAAGGCAATGGTGGTAATAACAGTATATATATGAACATGCAATACACTATAACGTTTGAGCAAATACTTCTCTAAACATTGAATTAAGTGGTAAAAACTAATGGTAAATTAGTTGAGTGCAATATAACTTCTTCTTGGGAATATATAGCATTTCATGTGTGTTGAATTTCAAGAAATTTCAAAGATCACAGTATATAATTTTCAATCAAATCAGTCAGAAAACTAACACAATATTTAAAGTTTAGAAAAAATCGAAAAAGGAAAAGACAAAAGAAATTAAAGATCAAGAATATAATTATATATGCAATAAAGGGTAGAAGCAAAATTAGCTACCTGGAAGATCCCAAGGCTCACACTTATTAAGATCAACATCAGCAATGGCTTTAGCAGTGAAGTTGAAATCAGAAACTTTGTTAGTCAGATAATAAGTGATTAATTCTTCATCTGTGGGATGAAACCTAAATCCTGGAGGTAAATTTTCCTCCATTATTTGCTAGCTAGCTTTTGGTGAAGAAATTAAGTAAACTCAAGAGGGAAGTACGGAATTAGAGAGACTCGCTATAAAAAGGGTGACAAAGCTATGCATATATCAATCTTCAGAAAGAAGCAGCCGTTTTTCTGGATCTTTTTTTGTCTTCATATTTACAGCTACCGTATTGACAAAGATAGTGTATCAAGATTTTGGATTTTCTTTGTTAGATGATTACTATAATGCCAGATGAGCTACTCTTCCCATTTGTATGTATTCTCGAAACTGCCACTATATGGAGTCTAGTTAATGTATATAGTTCAATTATTACATTAAAGGCAATAAAATTTTCAGTGACGACCTTCTGTGGCTGTTTTATGTGGGACCAAAAACCGTAAATCTTGGTTTAAATAATTAATTTCAGTTAAATATAGATTAATCCTAGTTAAGAGTAGTATCCTCATATCTTGTAAATCAGAAAAGGTGTTTGAATGGTATTTATGAGGACAATAACGATTCTATATAATAAATGCCTCATACTATCAAGAACAATAGCAATACGTGTGATATACAATAAATGATAATATAATAGCACTCATGTAATTAAGAGGAATAATTTAGTCAACAAGAGGTGGAACAAAAGAACCTTCCACCTGACAATGATTGAGCAACAGATCCTCAAATAACGGGGATTCCTCGGATCAGACGAGAATCTAGTGAAAAATAAAATCTTGTATTTAGTGACGACTGAATCTTTCTCAAAGTGTTGTTCTTACAAATGCGTCTCACGTGCCTTTATGCTCGCTCTTTTTTCCATTTATATGAGATATTCCTAGTAAACCCTATGTCTACAAAGAATATCCACAGAATATTCTCTTGAATACCCGATTTCAAAAACTAGTCGTTACAGCTTCATTGACGGTGCTCGAGCTTATCCAAGATTGGCACCTCGACCTCGACTTATGTTGACTCTTCGGCTATGAGCTTTACTGCTTACTGATCCACCTCGACCAAAGGCGGCTCGAAGACCCTATCCTTAGTATTATCTTATTTCAAATATTCTAGAGCAGATTTTGACCCGTACAATTAGTCCCTACGCTTATTGAGGCCGGCCTCGGGCGGGTAGGATGAGCGGATTGTATTCGTTGCGGTTGGAAAATTTGCACGAGTTGATCGAGTCGCGAGGATTGGGGTTAACTTGCAATGTGGCCCTTCGTGAGCCGCAAATTTTGGGTTGTGTTGTCCGTGAATTTACATGACATCACGACCTCACGCGTCATCATGATGCGTATTCCCGATGGGTCGCTTTGTTTTACGCGAGACTCCTGATTGGTCATGCCGCTTCGATTCTGATGCCAGACAATGATGAGGAATTTTTTGGTTTTGACACCCGAATTTCTATAAATAGGGATGGGAGGATGGAATCCCAAACTTTACAGATTTCCTTCGTCAAAACCCTATATCTTCTTCTTTTTCTTTTTCCATTGTTATGAATCTTTCCTCTTCACTCCAGCGATCCTTATCATTTTTTATCCTCTATTGTTCACTACCTTCCCTTATTTCGTCGAAAGATGTGTAATGCACCTTCTGAATCAAACAAGGGGAGCGACGTGATCCCATTAGCGATGGTGTTTCCCCCCTAATACAGAGGACATTTCTGCGGCCACCAAGGACGGAAGCTTCCCAACGGTGGAAGAGATAGTTCCTCGTAACCCTGATATCATGTCGGACTTCTTGAAACTGCCTAAAGTCGACCCCCGAATTTTTAATCAGCGATGACAAAGGCTGATTGATAGAGCGTAAGGAGAAATATGGTCTTCCAAACCATATCAAGCTGATCCTTGCCGGGTGGGATGCGGTGCAGGTTCACCGCCCCGGGTACTGCGCCTTCTACGCTTACCCATTCCACGTCGGTTACACTTTTCCTCTTCTTTTGCTGGGGGAAAAGCTTTGACATTATTATGGTGTTTTTCCGGCTCAGCTTGCGCCATACGTTTACAAACTCTTGAGGATGCCCACCAAGTTTGCGGAGCTCGTCAGGGTCTAACTCTCACTCCGACATTTGACGCACATATTCGCTCGCAGCTTTTACAGGGGGACATGTTGAACCTCCGCCTCCGAGGAGAGAAGTGGTTGGTGGTGAAGATGGATGATAAGGTAACTGCCAATTCTTGCTCAACTTCTTCTTCGTCAGAACTGAGGACGTGGTGGCCGATCCCGAGCGTTTTCCTGAGGCTTGGAATTCTCGTAAGTACACGACTTTATCGTTTGTAAGTATCTAATTTACCATCGTGCTTGGTTGTGGTTCTAACCCTACATCTTTTTTATGAAGCTACGTGTTTGCCTCCTCCATTGGTCGACGACATTTTTGACAGGGTAGGACGGCTTCTTCCTCACATTATGGGGATACGTGAGTGGCCCCCATCCTCTCCCGACTGGTAAGTCATCTTTATTATCAGCTTCTTGGTTATTTTCCTTTTTGGGTTCTCTATGGTTGATTTTTGCTCTTTTCTGCATTTTCCTTAACTTCAGCTAGAAGGTCTTCGACGAGATCGAGAGCTAACACCCCAGCGTTCAGAAAGAGAAAGAACGCCAAGGACTCTATTTGCGCTCCTTCCTCGACGGTGTCATCTTTGACTCGTGCCCCGATCCCTCCTTCGATTATTACTGTCGCTGCTAGTGCCTTGTCTCTTCCTGTTGGTATGTCTCGATCTGCTCCTTCTTCGATCGCTTCATTATACTGTCTCATAGATGAAGACAAGAGGAGCCGATAACCATCAAAGAAGATTTGATACCTCGTAAGTGGAGTCACGTGGATACTAATAACGGGGTCGTCCGCGTCGTAGGCATGGTGGGAGGTGGTTTTATTGTTGCACAAGACAAAGACTATTGTCATTAAAGATGATAGTGAATCTGGTATCAGAGGTTCCAGGGTTGGGGGAGGCCGATGTCGACGCGTCTTCCCCTGTGATGATGGATACAGAAAGGCTGGCCACCGAGGTCTCAGACATTTTGCGGCAAGATGAGCCGTCGCTTCACAACTAGATGGTGATACTTATTTGCCAACCGTTGAAAGGGGAAAAGGTGTTGCTTAGGAAGGCTACGAGACCGGCTCAAATATTGATCTCGGTGATCTGTGAATGATGGAGGAAGGTTTCACCCAACTTGAGGTAAGGTTGGAGGGGTCCACGAGGACCATCGTGATCCCTATGGATCGTGACCTGTTAAAGAACACGGAGAACGTGGTTCCCAGCCTCGAAACCCGTTGTTCCGAGACGAAGGGTAAGACCCTTAAAGAGTTGGATGACGATACTCTGTCGAGGAGCATTGCTGGTCTCGCCCTTAGAGTGAGTTTCTGGGGTGCCGCTTTCTCCCTTCTTCTTTTTATCCTTGCTATTGTTTCTAACTCATTTCTTTTCTTTTACTTGTCGGAGACGATGATATTTTAGATTGAGAGCGCTCGAAGGGAGAAGAGGCGTAGGGAAATTTTTATGAGATTGTAAAACATATACTTCAAGTACCGAGGCAACCACCAGGAACTTCGTCGGCAACTTAATGAGGGGGCCGACATGCATTCCCTTCGAGACGAATTAAAGGATAAGGATGATGAATTGGTAAAGTTCATAGAGAAGTGCAGCGTCCTTGAGGGGACGTTGCGGAGTAAGGATGAGGAGCTTGAAGTGAACAATGGCGTGAAGGCTCAGTGTAGCGATCTTCAAGCGCAAGTAGTTGAGCTGCATAGGCAATTATAAGAATGTCGTCTTCAGTTGCAGGGCCTTATGGGTGAAGTTTCTCAGAAGCAAAGCGAGCTTGAGAAGGCAGAATCTCTCCGCGTGGATGCTCAGAGGAGACTAGAGGTTCTCGAGCTAGCGAACAACACCCTTCGGGCTTAGCGAAAGAATGACTAGTCTACGGTGAAAGCTAAAGAGGAGCGACTAAAGAGGAGGGTCGGAGAGCAGGAGAAAGATAACGCCTTCCTTCATGGTTAAGTGGTTGCATTGGAAGTTGAGAAGGCTCAACTGCTGGCACAACCCTCTTCTACCCATACTTCAGAATTTCCGAACGTTTATCTGGCATCGTATGAGGAATGGATTCACGTCGAAGCCCAATTGGATGTGTACCGAGATTTGTACAAGGCGGGATCCGTTTCTGAGGACGCTCTCAAGGATGTCCATGTTAAAGCTTGTGAAGCTCGAGTTGCTTGCAGGTATGATCCCACTATTCTTGAGGGTGTTGAAGAGGGAGATGATGAAGTCGTGGATAGTCTTGAAAAGGATGCCTTGTATGATACCGCTTATCCCGACGGCGTGGGCAGTGCAAGAGGGGGCAACCAAGGTGGCGAGGACGTCGTTAGTCAGGGCAGTGAAAGCGCGGAAGGCCCTGGTGGTGGTAACCATAGTTTTTCTTCTTCATTTTTTGTTAACTTTTGTTGTGTAGTTGGTGGCGTCTTTATAATCCTTTGTAAAGAATGCTTCAACTATGAAATGCCAACTTCATTTTTTGCATCTGCATGTCTTCATGTGGTTTGTTTTTGTATTTGTATGTTTTTTAATTATGTCGCTTGGTTGCCTTGGTTTTTTTATTTGTCGTGATCACTTAATGGCGAGTTGCGGCCAAATGTTGATAGATGTTTGTTCGAGCCAAGTCGAACATGGTCTTTTGTCAAGACTGCGGCCGAGAACCGGTATATGCTAGTTCGAACTAGGTCGGCTATAGCCTCAATTTAGTTGTAGTCGAGGGACGGTAGGTGTTAGTTCGAATATGGTCGAACATAACCTGCATTTAATTATGCATGAGGGCCAGTAGGTGTTAGTTCGAACAAGGTCGAACATAACTTGCATTTAATTATGGTTGAGGTCCTGTAGGTGTTAGTTCAAATAAGGTCGAACGTAACCTACAATTAATTATGGCTGAGGGCCAGTAGGTGTTAGTTTTAACAAGGTCGAATATAACATGAATTTAATTATGGTCGAGGGCCAGTAGGTGTTAATTCGAACAAGGTCGAACGTAACTTGAATTTAATTATGGTCGAGGATCAATAGGTGTTAATTCGAACAAGGTCGAACATAGCCTTAATCTTAGAAAGATGTGTTGATAACCGTAAATTTTACTACGTTGGTATTGTTGCTTTGGATACATACTTGGAGAAATTTACAAGTTTTTTGGGCGTTGGTTGGCATTCCAGTACTAGTCTATCTAGTCCTTTCATTAGTTGACTTAGAGAGTACTTAAGCGGTCGAGCAATGGATTAGTAGTCACGACAGCATCCTCGCGTACTTTGACTTAAAGTGTTCCCTTCATCGCATCGTTAAAAACCTTCTTGAGAAAACCCAACTGGGACAAAACTCAAGGTAGGGGAAAAAGAGTACGACTTGGGGGACACTTTGTCTTTTATAAGTTGAAGTATTTGAGGTGGCTAATATTCTAGTTGTTTGGTAGTAACTTTCCTTCCATTGTTTCTAATTGGAATGATCCTTTATTTGCCTTTGTTGTGATCTTGTGCGGACCGTCCCAATTTGTTCCTAGTTTGCCTTCCCGTGGGTCTTTGCTCGCTTGTGTTTTAGCTTTAAGCACGTAGTCCCCGACTTTGAGCGGCCTGACCTTTGCTCTTTTATTATAAAATAGTGTTTTTCTTGTTGTTTCTAAGCGATCATTCCTATATAGGCCATATCTCTTTGCTCTTCGACTTTGTTGAGCTCTTGCCTTCTGTTTTCGTCGTTTCTCATACCTCTCTCATGGGAGTACCTTACGTTGGGTTATCTGACCTCGACTAATATTACCGTATCGGTCCCATAGACCAAAGAGTAGGGTGTCTCTCTTGTGCTCATTTTCGGAGTTGTTCGACAAGCCCACAATACTTCTGGTAATATTTTCGGCCACAGTCCCTTGGCATCTTCAAGCTTTTTCTTCATGATGTTCAGTATCAACTTGTTGGAGGACTCTACTTTCCCATTGCCTGTGGGGTGGTATGGAATCGAGAGTATCCTCTTGATATGCCATTTCTCAATGAACTCAGCGATTTTCTTTCCCGTGAACTAGGGTCCTTTATCGCAGCTGATCTCTTTCGGGAGGTCAAACTGGTCTATGATGTTTCTCCATATAAAGGTGATTACTTCCTGTTACTATATTTGGGTGAATAATCCTGCTTCCACTCACTTAGAAAAGTAGTCAACTAAAATCAAAAGGAATCGTACGTTACCTTGTCCTGCCGGGAGGGCCCTCGATATCCATTCCCCATTTGATGAACGACCAAGGTGAGGTGACCGAGTGGAGGTGATCGCCCTCATGGTAAATCATTGGGTGTACTTTTGGCATGGCTCGCATCTTTTTACGAAGTCTGCGGCCTCCTTTTTCATGGTGGGCTAGTAGTATCCTACTCGTATGAGGCATCTGACCAGATCCCTCCGGAGTGACCTCCACAATGGCCCTCGTGGATCTCGTCAAGGACACGTTGAGTTTGGTTTGGGCCCAAGCATTTTGCCAAATGGCCACCGTAAGTTCTCTTATATAGGTCGTTGTGGATGATATTGTATCTGACTGCTTGCATTCTCAGTTTCTTGGCCTCCTTTTTATCATCAGGGAGTATGCCGTCATGCAAGTATGTAATAATACGATTGAGCCAGTCCCAAGTTAAGTTTATGGTTCTTACCTCGACTAGGTCTAGTGACGAATGGAGGAGGTGGACCACGCTTTTGTCTTCAGTTGTAATGTTTTTTTTTCTTGCGGCTATCTTAGCGAGGCCATTTGTCTCAACGTTCTATGCTCGTGGAATTTGGTTGAGCTGACATTCGTCGAACTGGGGCAACAACTTGCAAATATGGGTCTGATATTTTTGCAATATTTGTTCCTTGATTTGGAAAGTCCCTGTGACTTGGTTGACTACGAGTTAGGAATCACAACGTAGTTTTAATCGTTTCGCCCCATACTTGAGTTCTAGCCTCAAACCTGCAATTACGGCCTCATACTCGGCCTCGTTGTTAGTCATATCCGAACACCTTATGAACTGGTTAATTACTTTGTTGGTTAGGACTTCGAGTACGAGTCTCAGTCCGGACCCTGACGCGTAGGACGTGCCATCGGTGTATAGGACCTAGAGGTCTTGTATTTGGGGGGAAGTTTGGACGACTTCTCTTTCAACTTCGGGCATTACTTTTGCGCTGAAGTCGGCAACGAAATCAGCGAGCACTTGTGACTTTATCGTTGTTCATGGTTGGTACGTGATATCGTGCTCGCTCAGCTCGATTTCCCATTTGGCCAGCCTTCTCGATAGCTTGGGTTTATGCAAAATGCTTCTTAGGGGGAATTTATGACGACCGAGATGGGATGGCATTGGAAATACGGTCTAAGCTTTCGCGAAGCTACGACTAAGGCCACATCCAGTTTATTGAGGTGAGGGTACCTCGTCTCGGCGTAGACTAATGTTTTGCTAATATAATAGATGGGGGATTGTGTACCTTTATTTTCTCAAACAAGGACTGCACTCACAGCTACTTCGGATATAGCGAGGTAAACGAGGAGATGTTCCCTTGGTTCCGATTTTGAAAGCAATGGTGGCGACGACAAGTATGATTTTAATTCCTTCAGGTCTTGGACGCACTTAGAAGTCCATTGGAGGACGTTATCCTTCTTAAGTACACTGAAGAATTTGTGACACATATCAATTGTGAAATGAACCTTAATAGGGCGGCAATACGGCAAATCATTGAACCTGCATTTTGGTGGTCAAGTATTACGGTATCCACTCGATGGCTTTGATTTGATGGGTGATGAATGTGACTTTTTCCTGATCCTCTTCTTCCGCGAGGATTTGATTATAACCTGAATAAGCGTCCAAGAATCTCAGTAATTCATGCCCGATCATTGCATCGATGAATTGGTCGATATGGGGTAATGGAAACTAATCCTTGGGGCATGCTTTGTTCAAATTTGTGAAATCCATGCACATCCGCCATTTCCTATTTTTCTTTTTCACCATGACCACATTGGCGACCCACTAGGGGTACTTCGACTCCCTAATGGAGCCATTGTCCAATAGTTTTTCCACCACTTCACGTGTTGCATCATTAATTGCGGAGTTGAACTTATGCCTAGCCTGTCTTACTGGGGGTAGAATGGGTCGAAGTTCAGTTTGTGCGTGGCGATTTACTGGCATATCCGCATGGATGAAAGCAAACAAATCTGCGTTAGCTGCTAAGAATTGACGGAATTTACCTAGTTCCTGAAGTTTGCAGCCGATGTAAACCTTCTTGCTATGGTCGTTGGGGTCTAATTGAACAGGGTCGAGGTCTTCTATCGTTGCAGCTTCAACCATATCCGGGTCTCTAATGATATCCCTACTGTTTTCATGTGCCAACCTCGACCCTGCTAATTGATATGCCTATTTTTCATTATCCTTATTTTGTTGGGTGGTCGAGCTGTCTAGGGCGATGCGGTAGCATTCTCGGGATGTACCTTGTTCCTCTCGTATATCGAATATTCCCCACAGGGTTTGGAACTTGATGACCTAGTATAAGTTATAAGGGACATCTCTCATGGTGTGTATCCATGGTCGCCCTACTATGGCGTTGTACGTTGTGTCTTGATCAATGATATGGAATGGGGTTTCTGGAGTGATGCCACCGACCAGAAGGGAGAGTGTGATTTCTCCATATGTCCGCTCAACTTCATTGTTAAAACCAGTTAGCGTGATGCAATGCGGCACTATCTTGTCTGCGAGTTTTATTTGTGCAAGTACTCGAGGATAGATAATGCAAGCGTCGATCCCGTCATCTACCATAATGTGTCTCACATCAGTAACTAAAATTCGTAAGGTAATAACGAAGGCATCATTATGAGGAAAGGTCAAATTGTTGGTGTCTGACTTATTGAAGACGATACTTTCTTCGAGTCTGTCATACCGTTCGCGGGTGATTAACCGCTTGAGCATGGGTAGTGGTGAATTTCACGCTATTGATGGATGAGTCGCCGTTGTCGCTGATGATTATGTGCATGGTACGGGCTGGTGAGGGTGGTTTTGGTGGTCCTTGGTGTTGCTTGTGTCCTCTCGCTAAGTTGGTCCTTCTCGGTCGCTTAGTAACTCTTTGAGGTGTCCTGGCCACAACATGTTTATGACCTTCTTCCTTAGGGCGATGCAATACTCGGTTTTATGCCCTCATTCTTGATGGAACTCACACAGGGCGTCCGATTTTTGGTACTCGGATTCACCTCAATATTTGCGGCCACTTTACCTTCGGTCCGAGTTTCTCCAAAGCATAGACCATCTTTGTTGGTGACACATAAAATTTGTGGGCTGATAGTAAATGGGGCACACCTCTTTCATTCCGGTGAGTCCCTGTCTTTGATCTAGACGGGCCCTCTTCGTAGCAGGGGGAGGCCAAATCGATCGTTCTGACATATGTTTGATGTCATTCCCAGTTAGGTCGCAGAGCTGCAAGATCTATTCTGGCATCGTTCCTTCGATCTTTTTTGGATTCGGCCTGTACCGAGGTTAGTCAATGAGTGTGTCCATTGAGGTCTTCCGCATCTGCTTGGACCTCGGCACAATAAGCATTGTGTATTGCATCCCAAGTGGTTAGCAGATACTTCGTCAGCCGACTTAATAATTTCCTGGTTACTCTCGAACCATCCATGCTCAGCCCGTTCAGCAAAGTGATCCTTACTCAATTGAACCGGTTGAGGAAGTCTCTGAGCCTTTCGGCCTTCTTGGCCCCGGCATGGGCCGTTACAAACTTGTCGGCCATCTCTTCGAAGGTTTCTATGGAGCGCGTTGGTAGCTCTGAATTCCATGTTATTGCTCCTTCCGTGAGGGTTTCCCCGAGTTTTTTCAGCAAAATGGAGGACACTTGTTCTTTGTCTTTAGGTCGTTGCCTTTCACGGTGGTGACATAATGGGTCATATGATCTTCCGAGTCGGTCGCGCCATTGTATATTTTAAGGTAGGGCGGCATTTTGAAGGTTTTTGGTATAACATGGGGAGATGCATTGTCACTATACGACTGCTCTATGAAACGGTCGGCGTCTCTTTTCGGTAGCATATTTAAGGGCGCCTGGTATTTTATTGACCCCCTCCTGGTTTTCTTTTATCTGACCTCGGGGCGCCTTATTTTCATTCTCCATTTCCTCCATCCTTTTTAATGTAAGGGTGTCATCACCTGCATTATTAATGACACTGTGAGTTGTACTTGTCGTTGGACGGGGTGGCTGATTACCCTACTCGTCCGTTTGCTAGATCGTAGCAGTCCATGTTGTTTCTGCAGTTGAGCCTAGGGTGGGTTTTTTAAGGATGCTTGTCAGTGTGTCGGTCAACCAAGCCTCGAGAAGCTTTTTGACAGCTAGGGGTGCCCTTTCCTCCGTAAACGTAGTGGCTCCTTTGCCATGAGGTTTTGTTATGTTGCAGTGTGGGGGTGGCGACCCATCTCGCCTAGGGGACGCACTCGCGTCGTATCCTCAACATCTGTTTTGCAGCTCTTGTTGAGGAAGGTTATGAGGTTGGTAGGTAAGTCACTTGTTATCCTCACCCTTTCTTCTAGGTTACCTGCCGTTTTAGATTTTGCACAAGGAAAGAGAAAAGATCTTGGGCTTTGTGACGTTAGTGATCATCGTTAGTTATAGATATAGAGGAGACTAAAAGTTTAGCTAAGAAATTCTCACATACGGCGCCGAATTGTTTGACCCAAAAACGTAAATCTTTATCAAATAATTAATTTCAGTTAAATATCGGTTAATCCTAATTAAGAATAAGATCCTCGGATCTTGTAAATCAGAAAAGGTGGTTGAATGGCATTTATAAGGACAATAACGATTCTATATAATAAATGCCCCATACTACCAAGAACAGTAGCAATATGTGTGATATACAATAAATGACAATATAATGGCACTCATGTAATTAAGAGGAATAATTTAGTCAGCAAGAGGCGGAACAAAAGAACCTTCCACCTAACATTGATTGAACGACAAATCCACAAACAACAGGGAATTCCTCGGAACTGACGAGAATTTTAGTGAAAAGTAAAATCTTGGATTGAGTGAAGTATGAATCTTTTTTAAAGTGTTGTTCTTACAAATGTGTCTCACGTGCCTCTATTCTCACTCTTTTTTCTATTTATATGAGACATATCCCTAATAAACTCTAATAGTACATCTACAGAGAATATCCACAAAATATTCTCTTTAATACCCTATTTCGAAAACTAATTGTTACAGCTTCATTGACGGTGCTCGAGCTCGTCCATGATTGGTATCTCGACCTCGACTCATGTTGACTCTTCGACTATGAGCTTCACTGCTCCTGATCCACCTCGACCAACGGTGGCTCGAAGACCCTTTCATTAGTATTATCTTATTTCAAATATTCTAGAGCGAATTTTGACCCATACAATGGCGACTTTCTTTAGTCACCACCAAAGGTAAATACCTTTTCGCACTATTGTCCCTAGTTTGAGTAACGACTTACCTTGAGCCCATTTTGTGGGTCAATTGTTAACTTTTTATGGCGAGCATAATCGCCACAAAAGATAATAATAAAGCAAATTAGCTATTATGGCTAGGGATGTGCATATTTGGTAAATGTCGAATTACCGTATCGAAATCGAAAATTTTGGTATTTGGTATTCGATATTTTTGTATTCGGTATGGTATTTGGTTTAATTTTTTATTTAGAAAAGATGGTATTAGGTATGGTATTTGGTATTTTAAAATGAAATACCGATATCATACCGAAATATATATTATATTTCACAATACACATATTATTAATCACAACATAAATATAAAAAAATCTAAAATTTTACTTTTCTTTTATTCTCTAAGTTATAAATTAATTCTAAGCAAGTAACAAGACATTTTCAATGATCAAAGTTATTCCTTTATGTACAATTTTTTCTCTCATGGTCGATATTTGTTGGTTTTGGATAAAACTTTTGGTTTCGTACTTTTGAGCAGTCTAATTAAGAATATTACAGTGTATGACTTTATGCACTAGTTAGTATCCAAACCGGATAAACCGAAGTTACCGAACCGAATAAACCGAAACCGGAAGGAGAAAAAACGAATCATACCGAATAATTAGGTATGGAATTGGTATAGCATTTTAAGAACTGAATACCGAAAATTGCTAACCGACATGTCTAAATACCGTAAAGTATCGACTGACGAATGCCCCTATTTGTGGCGACTTCACTTGCCATAAGGTAAACAAATGCGCCGCCAAATGATTTTATGTATCGCTACTCAAACTAGCGGCAATGCCGCATACAGTGGCGACTAGAGAAAACGTCAAAGAAGATCATCACTAAAAAAACCTTATTTCCTATAGTGTTACTAGATTCTATAAACTGTAAAAGAAAATCTAGTAAATTAAAAGGTAATTGGAGATAACTCTATGAACAAGTGACCTACTATGATTAATAGGTTAAGTTACATTAATGTTGTAAAAGTACATCACACTACAAGTGTATATAACTAATTATATCCATAGTCTACTAAACATTGTAAGTTCCTGCCACAGGCTATATATCGATTTTTTCAAATGAGTTATATACATTGAATGGACATGTACTACATGTGATCGTCAAGAACATTCATGGCTTTTTGCACGTTGGATCTCAGCTATATTTCATTCCAATCTTTGCAAGCTTATTCTCTTAATGTAGGACAAACCAAGGTTGATATTTAAGGTTTACATATGTATTGGGAGTACACATAAATAGCATGATATTTAATTTGACTAGTTCGAAAGTGAAACCAAGTCAGAACTTGCAAATATTGGAATCAAACCAGAAATCCCGTATTTGTATAGCGATTTGGATTATGATCTAACCGAAAGTGAATAAGGAGTCGAGTTTAAAAGGTAAAATAGTATGTTTTACATATATTTAATTAAGTTATGATTTACTCCATTTGTGAACTAGCTAGACCAAGCGGTATTTTTGTAACAGTGTGTATATACATACGATTGACAAATAATTTAATGAGAGAAAATAAAGGAGGAGTCCAGGTTACATATACTTGATTACGTACAGATATTCTTTTATCAATAGTATGTCCAACTACCTTCACCCATTTCTACCCACCCTATGATTCAGTCTAAATGACTACATCCTCTATTAGTCTGTTCCAAATATATCAAATTAAAACTTCCTTTTGTCATCCTCAATATTCTATTGGCACTTGTTTATTCCTATAATTAAAGGGAAAAAATTCCTATAATTAGCCAAGGACGTGTCGTATGTGTTTTGGAGCATATGAACATAAAAATAGTGTAATTAAAATATAATCATTAGTTAACGAACTTAGAATAGATAATGTAAATTTATTGAGATAGTTAAGAATTGAGATGCCGACCTTGTTGTCTTTTTCCCATAGTTTTTAGGCAAGAAAATGCCATTATGGGTTTAACCATGTATGAATAGACACAATACTTACAGTGTTATATTTATTAGGGTAACACCAATTACATGTTTCCTGCACAATCCCTAACCTAATCTTTTTGATTTGGACAAATAATTGCTTGCCTAGTGGTTAAAACGATCACCAACCATAAGACTGCTAGCTCCTTTATTTCCGAGTCTTAATTAATTTCAAAGCTTTCCTAGCTTACAGGGCTCTCTTTCTTTTTATATAAACGTTATTTATTTATACGTGATCTGATAATATATACTCCCTCCGTTCCAATTTTTGTGAACCTGTTCTAAACAAGTCAAAAGGGAGTCCAGAGTATTTGTGTGGTTATAAAAGCTTCTCAATAAGAGTAGAATTGTAAATTTAAGCTAAATTGTTTCCAAATTCAGAAAGTGATAATTATTTTTCGAACAGTCCAAAAAGGAAATAGGTTTACATAAACTGGAACAGAGAGAGTACTTATATAGTAAATATTTTTCATATTATCAGTCTATATTAAACTCGGCATATACGTTGATTGTGTAAAGAGTTATTCATCTATACGTGATTTTTATATCGTCACTATCACTGTATTCAGTGGCGGAGCCACATTCAACCAAGGGATGCCGCCTTCGCCGGAAAATTACATTGTATTGCTAGGTAAATTTTTCTGTTTTATGTATATTTACTCCGTTACTCCCCTAAACTTTTCAATTTATTTATTTTTTTAATATTTTGATATCCCTTAATGAAAATTCTGGCTCCGCTACTGACAGAATATAATTTAAATTCGGCTATTACTTGGCCTGGAGCTTCTATTTTTTCAATCCTAACAGAGAACTCTTTTGTACTTAAGAACTTGACTGTCAAGTTCTCTAGAAAGGCACCCGCAGCTGTGCAATACCACCACACGTGCTCATCAAAAGCACACAGAATTAAGTTTTTTTTTAAAACCAAAATATCAGATTATGGTATAAGAACAAACGTGTTACTGTCAACTAACTAATACTATCTCTTATCTACTAAGTATCAACTTTTTGATCTTTATTTGACAGAAATAACACTCCAGTCTTAGTAGTTATGACCCTTTATATATGCAGGTGCCTAATTATTATATGCATCTAAACTGATTAATTTGCCATGCAAAAAGATGGGTAATTAATTTGCGTGTCTACCTTTGGATGGAATAGTCAATGGTTTGTCAACAGTGACTTTGCCTAGCTGTCACTGAGGGATTTTAGACTTTTTCAATGTCTTTATTTAGGTTGGGGAGAAGTTGCTCGACTTCAGGTGTAGAAAATTCAGGATTAACACATGCAAGTTTTTGTTGACATTTCTTAGATAGTACGAGTCTATAGCCTTTAAGAATCTATTTCCAAGTTCTTATGGATTTTCCGGTGGATAGTTGTCATGATCCAAATTTTCCTCCGTTGGGTATCGTGATGACACATAGTCTTAGGGATTAGGTAAGCCTAACAACAATAATATAAGAAATTTAACAGTCTCGTTATAGAAATCTTGACAGAATTACAATGTTCCCAAAACCGGTAATACAAGTCATAAGTTCTACGAATTTACTTTAAAATCTCCAATTACCACTGTTCGGAATGAATACAACAGGGTATGAATAATAAATACAAGAAGGTAACTCTGAAGCCTGCGAACGCAGCAGCAGGTTACCTTAAGTCTCCCCGTCAATGATCCACGCAGCTACTAATAATAATTACATGGATCTGCACACAAAAATGCGCAGAAGTGTAGTATGAGCACACCACAACGGTGCCCAGTAAGTATCAAGACTAACCTCGGTGGAGTAGTGACGAAGACTAGTCAAGACACCCACTGGTCTAATAAATTAAACAGACATACGTATAACAAGTACAAAGCAGAAGGAAGATACAGTAAATAACACAAAACATCGTAAAATTTCACAGAAGAAAGGACGGGGGAGCGAATCAAAAGCGGAAACCACAACACATTGAAAACAATAGTAACTCAGCACTGCAATAATGTCCCCCTCAAACCTTAGTCAACAACTCCTACAATTTAGTTAATTCTTCGAGTGAAACCTTTAAATCGTAAGTTTATATTGAAAACCTTAAAATATAATCATTTCATTTTGAGTAAAGTCTCCTTCGAAATACACTTCCTCCAACGATATATAAGTATATTGTACATAACGAAAACCTCAAACACAAATTCCTTTCAAATAAAGCCTTTCAATTGTACCTTTCTAGTAAATGTTTTCCAAACATAACTTCTCGCAAATAAATACTTTGCAAACATACCTTTGGAAAATAATAACCTTGCAAACATAGTTTCCTTCAAGGTAAATGCCTTTAAACTTTACTTTTCAATAATTGTCGTTCAGACGTAATTTCCAATAGAATAAGTGCACGGCATCACCCTTCGTGCTTTTACTCTCGTCCTCCCCATAAAAAATTGACCGATATGGCACGTAAATTAAGCAAATTAAACAGGTTAAAGACATGGACATGGCAACAACAACGAGATAAAGGTCAAGTACAGGACAATAATAACAAGTCACACCAAATATGTAAGTACAACAATAATAGCTCAAAGTACGGGCACACATATACACGGGGAAACAGATATCACATCATAATGCATGTCCCTGGTCCTCACCTGCACGGAAACACTCTTCGTGCCATGAACTCACTCACAATATTACTCACGGCATCACCCTTCGTGCTTTTACTCTCGATAATATGGCACGACATCACCCTTCGTGCTTTTAATTTCAATAATATGGCACGGCATCAACCTTCGTGCTTTACACTCTTTCCTCACATGATAATGAATATATACAATGGCACGGCATCACCCTTCGTGCTTTACACTCTTTCCTCATATGATAATGAATATAAACAATGGCACGGCATCACCCTTCGTGCTTTACACTCTTTCCTCACATGATAATGCATATGAAATGGCACGGCATCACCCTTCGTGCTTTACACGCTTTCTCACCCAAACAAATGAAATGATAGCATTCAGACAAGGGAATCAACAACATAAACAATCATAGAAATCATACTGTCCCGGCAAGGGAGTCAACAATGGAAACAACATCCTCAACAGCATGAACAATAATAAAAACCATATTGTCCCGGCAAGGGAGTCAACAATGGAAAAAATATCATCAACAACATAAACAATAATAGAACCCATACTGTCCCGGCAAGGGAGTCAACAATGGAAAACAATATCATCCCAACAAGGGAAACAACTATAGCCAATCTCACTTAAACAATTAGCTTCAGGGAATAAACTCAGTTTGAACAATGCTCAATAATAGGCTACACCAAGGAAATATCATCAACACGGATGATTATCAACTAAACCTAAGTAGAACTTAAGGGAAAATGATATAATTCACAATGAACGAATCACGGGCATGCTTGACACCAACGTAAAGATATTCCAATTTCTGCTAAACAATTATAGGGCGAGATTATACTAGTTCTAGTCAAATAGGCATTTTATGAAGGAAGATAAGGCACAACAGTAGGAAAGGTAAAGTCTTCATTTAAGTCAATTAAGAAACAAGGAACACTAAGCAAGTAATTTCTAATTTGAACAGGAAGAAATGAAACTAGCAATCAGGAACTCAAGTGTAACAATTACAACTTCATACACGGGGAATATAAGGACCTACGAATCCTAAAAGGCCAACCTATTTGCAAATAAGTCTGAGTACTCACTCGTCACCTCGCGTACACGAGCTACAATCAACATAGAAGACTCGATCCTAAGGGGTAGTTCCCCCACACAAGGTTAGGCAAGATACTTACCTCGAAGACAACAACCCGGTATTCCAAAATGAACTTCTCGGGCGAAAAGACCTCCGGACGGCTCAAAATCAACTAAAGCAACTTCAAAGTACACATAAAACGTATAAGGAACTATTCCGAATATTAAAGTTTCAATCTTTACAAAATTATAAAAATTGACCCAAAAGTTGACCCTCGGGCCCGCACCTCGGAACCCGACAAAATTTACAAAAACCAAATACCCATTCTAGTACGAGTTCAACCATACAAATTTTATCAAATTCTGATACCATTCGGTCCCTCAAATCATGATTTTTCAATTTAGAAGTTTTCTTTCAAAACCCACATCACTTTCAACTAAAAACATAATTTCAATGATAAAATCAAGAACAAACTCATGGAACATATTTAATTCTAATAAAAGAATACCTACCCATTCGATTTGTGTGAAAACCCCTTCAAAAATCGCTAGGAACCGAGCTCTAGAAGTAAAAAATATCATTAAAATGTTGAAACCCCCGATTTTGGATTATATTCTGTCTGCCCAGATATTTGAGCATTGCGATCGCGGACACAAGGATGCGATCGCATAGAAGAAAAATGTTGTTGGCCAAAAGGGTACTATGCGACCGCGAATAAGTTGATGTGATCGCATAGAAGAGAATTATGGTCACTGTCCAGTGGTTCATCGCGAATGCGACAAGGGGAATGCGGACGCGGAGAAGAAGAACAAGAGAGCTACGCGAACGCCGGGCTACCTACACCAACGCATTGAAAGAAAAACCACCTGCCCTCAGCCGTATTTCAACTGTGCGAACGCGATTGAGTTAATGCGATCGCGAAGAAGGAGAAGGTATACTTCCGCGATCGCGAATATGTCTGTGCGAACGCAGTGAAGGAATCACTGGGCGGGTAAAGGCAACAGCCACTACTATGCGATCGCATAGAAGGAAACCAGGAGACAGCATCAACAATGAAAAATGAGGAAAAATTGACCCGAAGTCTATCCGAAAAACACCCGAGGCCCCCGGGACCCCATCCAACCACACACACAAGTCATATAACCTCACACGGGCTCGCTCGGGGTTTCAAATCACATAAAACATCACCAAAACGCTAATCAAACCAAAAATCAAGCTTATGAATTTTCAAAACTTGAAATATCAAAACTCGTGTCGAAACCTATCAATTCAACCCGGAATGACGTGAAATTTTGCAGAAAATCATAAATTACATGACGGACGTACAGCCACTCTCGGAATTCCGTTCCGAGCTCAATATCAAAATTTCACCTATCGGCCGAAATCACCAAAATTCTATCTTTCGCCAAAACACCTCAAATTACTTTACGGACCTCCAAAACAAAATCCAGACGCACGCCTAAGTCCAAAATCACCATACGAAGTTGTTGATATTAACCAAAACTCATTCTAAGGCCGTTTACACCAAAGTCAAACCTCCTGTCAACTTCCATCACTTAAGCTTCAAAATTTGAAATTTTTCTTCCAATTTGACTCCGGATTATCCGGTAGCTGAATCCAACCACGCACGCATGTAAATATACACAATGTGGAGCTATTCAAGACCTTACGCCACCGAACGGAGCTTAAATTCTCAAAATGACCGGTCGGGTCGTTACATTCTCCTTCTCTTAAACAAACGTTCGTCCTCGAACGTGCCAAGATTCACATTGAACTCATCCAATCACTGATTGCACACTTCCAACACACACCCGCAGGTGATCCCACATCACCCCAACCCACATAAGCCTGGTGAAGCAATCACAACTGCAATATAGCTTTCCCATCACCACCGATAAGCCTCATACCTCTACTTCTCACCTTCTACTCATTTCCAAAAGACCCGATTCCAAATTCATATCCGGCATTAGCCTCAACTAGCTGCATTAACTCATGACTATACCCATAAGGTACGACCACACAATATAGCACATCACACATGGGCTCAAAATAACACCTTTGATCATAATAGCTGCCCGAAATCAACTCAACATTGGCAATTAGCCTCACATCTGAAAGAACTCTATTTCCAAGCCCCATAATACTGATAATGATGCAATGAACACCAAGACCTCATTATTAGACACCCGAGTCACCAAGCCACAACCAACACCACCGGGCACACATCCTGCAAGCTAAGCTAAATAAGCACGTAACGAAATGACTGAATATGAAATAAAAACATATAAAGGAACTATCAAACAAGCCCATAGGCACAACTCTCTATCAATACTGACTTATCAAAAGCAATATAACAGGGAAGAAGCAAAGCAAATGAACAAATCACAAGGATCCCATCCTGATAAAATTTCCACCGCGGTACTCAGCCCAGTCCAAACATATCGAATCAAAAATACCACGAGGACCTCACCCTCACTTCTGAATCACATACCGAAAATATATCATGCCAATTGAAATTCCTCCACTAACTCATCTCGGCTGATAAAATCATAACACTAACTGAACTCACATCTCGATGGAGTATCAAATCACAACTCGTAAACAAAATACTTAGGAAAATCACATAAAGCTTACCACGAAGAACAACAAGGACTCACTTCCAGTTTCACCACTATCAAGGATGAATAAAACAACGATAGACACGGGCTACTACTCATAGAATCTCTCATCAGGAACAAACAAGAAAATGGAGTGCAAAACATGAAACTCATTTATCAATAAAGCAACAAATAAGGGAACTCATCCCGACCAACAGAACTATAGTGAGATACAAATGGTTCCCCTATGAAGCAGATCAAAACATACATGTATGATAACATCTGACTCAATGGTCTCCAGCCTACTATATGAAATACATCAACGGGTCGGGCCTCCCCCTCTTGGGCGCCCTCTACTCACCCGAATACCCTGCTATAACACACCTGCATGAATCCTGGAACCATCTCTCACCCTGTGGCTAACATCTCCACGCTCAAAACAACCTCTCTGCCGACGTGGCTGTGGAAACCATACAATACGAGTCCTCTGAGACCCATGAGTACCTGAAAACCCCATGCGAAGCTGGTAATGCAAACTGAACTGGCTGACCCACAAAACCTCTACCGTGTCATACCTTGCTACCATGATAAGGACCGGTATATTTCTCCGGTCTACGAGGCCTCCTCGCCTCCGTGAACTCTCTCTCCTGATCTCGTTTGTACTCCCGCTCCCGGTCCCACATGCTCTCTAACCGGCGAGCGATTCCTACTACCTGCTGAAACGAGGCATCCTACTCTATCTCTCGAGTCCTGCTGAACCGAATATCATGCCTGGGTCCCTCAATGAATCTACGAACTCGCCCCCTAACTGAAGCAACCTAGAGAGGCGCATATCTGGTCAACTCACTGAATCCGACATAGTGGTCCAACACTGACATAATGCCCTGACGAAACTGCGCCATGCATCTCGGAGGAACTGGAGTGAAAACTCCCTAAAAAGTATCTCTGAAACCTGAATTCATGCAAGTGAAGCTGACTCGGCCAGGCTACCCCAACTCATATGCCCGCCACTACTGACAAACTGCTCCTCTGAGCTGAGACGTGACAAAAATAACCCCGCTTGTCTCCACAATACCTGAAGTATAAAAAATGTAGTGACACTTCTCTAGAAAATCCTGGGAATCATCTATCGCCAATTCACTGAAAGATAGGAGGGTGGTACTTCCTGTTTCTCTCAAGTCCAAGGTATTCCTCCTTCGATGTTGCTGCCCTAGCCAGGGGCTGAACTGAAACCACATGTCGTGCTGCCATGACAACTAGAACCTTTAATAACATGATCTCGCTGCTCTGGAGTGTAGACGGTGGGAGTCTGAACTCCTCCCCTGATCCGCGGAATAGCCGGTGGACTCGAATCAATCCCGCCTGAGTCAATGTACCAATCGTACCTGAGAATTGTGCCAAGGTCTCCTGAAGTCCGGGGTGGCAACAGGCACCTCCAGTACCTGTCCCCCAACTAGAACTATTGGTAGCTCCTCAACGACTGTACTGGTAGGCATCTTAATTGCGGTACGTGCTCCTCGTCGGCCTCTGTCTCTGACCCTTGCGGCATTTGCTTTGGGGTAACATCATCAGGAGCCGCAGTTCGTGTCCTCACCATCGGTGAGAGAATGGAACGATAATTTCAAACTTCAAGATAAATGAACTCGCACGATAGGAATGAAGGAAGTGAAATTGTGCTAATAGTTCCGTAGCCTCTTGAAGATAAGTACAGACGTCTCCGTACCGATCCGCAAGACTCTACTAAACTCGCTTATGACTCGTAGCGCCTATGAACCTAGAGCTCTGATACCAACTTGTCACGACCCAAATTTCCCTCTGTTGGGTATCGTGATGGCACCTAGTCTTAGGGACTAGGTAAGACTAACATTTAGAGAATAACGACAATAATACAAGAAATCTAACGTCCCGATATAAAAATCTTGACAGAATTACAATGTTCCCAAAACCGGTAATACAAGTCATAAGCTCTACGAATTTACTCTAAAATCTCTAATTACCAATGTTCGGAATGAATAAAACAGGGTATGAATAATAAATACAAGAAGGTGACTCTGAAGCCTGCGAACAAAGCAGCAGGTAACCTTAAGTCTCTCCGTCAATGATCCACGCATCTACTAACAATAATTACCTGGATCTGCACACAAAAATGTGCAGAAGTGTAGTATGAGCACACCACAGCGGTGCCCAGTAAGTATCAAGACTAACCTCGGTGGAGTAGTGACGAGGACTAGTCAAGACACTCATTGGTCTAATAAATTAAACAGACATACGATAATAAGTACAAAGCGGAAAGAAGATACAGTAAATAACACAAAACACGTAAAATTTAACAGAAGAAAGGACGGGGGTGCGAATCAAAAGCGAAAACCACAACACAGTAAAAACAATAGTAACTTAGCACTGCAATAATGTCCTCCTCAAGCCTTAGTCAACAACTCCTACAATTTAGTCAATTCTTCGAGTGAAACCTTTAAATCGTAAGTTTATATTGAAAGCCTTAAAATATAATCATTTCATTTTGAGTAAAGTCTCCTTCGAAATACACTTCCTCCAACTATATATAAGTATAATGTACAGAACGAAAACCTCAAACACAAATTCCTTTCAAATAAAGCTTTTCAATTGTACCTTTCTAGTAAATGTTTTCCAAACATAGCTTCTCTCAAATAAATGCTTTGCAAACATACCTCTGGAAATAATAACCTTGCAAACATAGTTTCCTTCAAGGTAAATGCCTTTAATTTTTACTTTTCAATAATTGTCTTTCAGACGTAATTTCCAATAGAATAAGTGCACGGCATCACCCTTCGTGCTTTTACTCTCGTCCTCCCCATAAAAAAATCGACCGATACGGCACGTAAATTAAGCAAATTAAATAGGTAAAAGACATGTACATGGCAACAACAATGAGATAAAGGTCAAGTACATGACAATAATAACAAGTCACGCCAAATATGTAAGTAAAACAATAATAGCTCAAAGTATGGGCACACATATACACGGGGAAACATATATCACATCATAATACATGTCCATTGTCCTCACCTGCACGGAAACACCCTTCGTGCCATGAGCTCACTCACAATATTACGCACGGCATCACCCTTCGTGTTTTTTACTCTCGATAATATGGCACGACATCACCCTTCGTGCTTTTAATTTCAATAATATGGCACAACATCAACCTTCGTGCTTTACACTCTTTCCTCACATGATAATGAATATAAACAATGGCACGGCATCACCCTTCGTGCTTTACACTCTTTCCTCAGATGATAATGCATATGAAATGGCACGGCATCACCCTTCGTGCTTTAATCTCTTTCTCACCCAAACAAATGAAATGATAGCATTCAGACAAGGGAATCAACAACATAAACAATGACAGAAATCATACTGTCCCGGCAAGGGAGTCAACAATGGAAACAACATCCTCAACAACATGAACAACAATAAAAAACCATATTGTCCCGGCATGGGAGTCAACAATGGAAAAAATATCATCAACAACATAAAAAATAATAGAACCCATACTGTCCAGGCAAGGGAGTCAACAATAGAAAACAATTTAATCCATACAAGATAAACAACTATAACCAATCTCACTTAAACAATTAGCTTCAGGGAATAAACTCAGTTTGAACAAAGCTCAATAATAGGTAACACCAATGAAATATCATCAACACGGATGATTATCAACTAAACCTAAGTAGAACATAAGGGAAAATCATATAATTCACAATGAACGACTCACGGGCATGCTTGACACCAACGTATAGATATTCCAATTTCTGCTAAACAATTATAGGGCGAGATTATACTAGTTCTAGTCAAATAGGCAGTTTATGAAGGAAGATAAGGCACAACAGTAGGAAAGGTAAAGTCTTCATTTAAGTCAATTAAGAAACAAGGAACACTAAGCAAGTAATTTCTAATTTGAACAGGAAGAAATGAAACTAGCAATCAGGAACTCAAGTGTAACAATTACAACTTCATATACAGGTAATATAAGGACCTACGAATCCTAAAAGGCCAACCTATTTGCAAATAAGTCCGAGTACGCACTCGTCACCTCGCGTACACGGGCTACAATTAACATAGAAGACTCGATCCTAAGGGGTAGTTCCCCCACACAAGGTTAGGCAAGATACTTACCTCGAAGACGACAACCCGGTACTCCAAAATGAACTTCTCGGGCGAAAAGACCTCCGGACGGCTCAAAATCAACTAAAGCAACTTCAAAGTACACATAAAACGTATAAGGAACTATTTCGAATATTAAAATTTTAATCTTTACAAAATTATAAAAATCGACCCAAAAGTCGACCCCCGGGCCCCACCTCAGAACCCGACAAAATTTACAAAAACCGAATACCCATTCTAGTACGAGTTCAACCATACAATTTTTATCAAATTCCGATACCATTCGGTCCCTCAAATCATGATTTTTCAATTTAGAAGTTTTCTTTCAAAACCCATATCTTTTTCAACTAAAAACACAATTTAAATGATAAAATCAAGAACAAACTCATGGAACATATTTAATTCTAATGGAAGAACACTTACCCATTCGGTTTGTGTGAAAAACCCTTCAAAAATTGCTAGGAACCGAGCTCTAGAAGTCAAAAATATCATAAAAATGGTGAAACCCTCGATTTTGGATTATATTCTGTCCGCCCAAATATTTGGGCATTGCGATCGCAGACACAAGGATGAGATCGCATAGAAGAAAAATGTTGATGGACAAAAGGGTACTATGCAATCGCGAATAAGTTGATGCGATCGCATAGAAGAGAATTTTGGTCATTGTCCAGTGGTGCATCGCGAACGCGACAAGAGGAATGCGGACGCGGAGAAGAAGAAAAGGAAAGCTACGCGAACGCCGGGCTACCTACGTGAATGCAATGAAAGAAAAACCACCTGCCCTCAGCCCTATTTCAACTGTGCGAACGCGATTGAGTTAATGCGATCGCGAAGAAGGAGAAGGTATACTTCCGTGATCACGAATATGTCTATGCGAACGCAGTGAAGGAATCGCTAGGCGGGTAAAGGCAACACTGTGCCATCAGGACCACTGTTATGCGATCGCATAGAAGGAAACCAGGAGACAGCATCAGCAGTGGAAAATGAGGAAAAATTGACCCGAAGTCTATCCGAAAGACACCCGGGACCCCATCCAACCACCCACACAAGTCATATAACCTCACACGGGCTCGCTCGGGGTTTCAAATCACATAAAACAACACCAAAACGACGAATCAAACCAACAATCAAGCTTATGAATTTTTATAACTTCAAATATCAAAACTCGTGCCGAAACCTATCAATTCAACCCGGAATGACGTAAAAAATTTCAGAAAAATCATAAATGACATGATGGACCTATAGCCACTCTCGGAATTCTGTTCCGAGCCCGATATCAAAATTTCACTTATCGCCCGAAATCATCAAAATTCTATCTTTCGCCAAAATACCTCAAATTACTCTACGAACCTCCAAAACCAATTCCGGACGCTCGTCTAAGTCCAAAATCACCATACAAAGCTGTTGACATTAACCAAAACTCCTTCTGAGGCCGTTTACACTAAAGTCAAACCTCCGGTCAACTTCCATCACTTAAGCTTTAAAATTTGAAATTTTCTCCCTATTCGATTTCGGATTATCCAGTAGCTGAATCCAATCACGCACGCAGGTAGATATACATAATGTGGAGCTATTCAAGACCTTACGCCACCGAACGGAGCTTAAATTCTCAAAACGACCGGTCGGGTCGTTACAATAGTACAAATATATAAAACTTATATTTATACGTCATGAGTTCGAGTCGTGAAAACAGTCAATATAGCTTGCATTAGGGTAGGTTATCTACATCACACCCCTTAGGGCTCGTTTCGTACGAGGAATAACGAATAATTTAATCCCTGGATTAAATTTGAGATGAGTTTAATTTATCTCACGTTTGGTTGGGATACAATCGTGGTATAACTAATTCCGGGATTAGTTATCCCGGGATTGTAGTGTTTTTTAATCCCCATGGGAGGGTGGGATAACTAGTTTCCCAATCAAATGACCACTTAGAGCTCGTTTTGTATGACGAATAAGGGATAATTAATCCCGGGTTAAATTTGCGATGAGTTTATCCCACGTTTGGTTGGGATAAAATCGTGTATAACTAATTCCGGGATTAGTTCCCGGTATTGTAGTATTTTTTTAACCCCATGGGAAGGTGGGATAACTAATTCTGAAATAATTAATCATGGGATAACTTGTTTCCCAATCAAACGACCACTTAGGGCTTGTTTGGTATGAGGGATAAGGGATAATTAATCCCCAGATTATATTTGAGATGAGTTTATCCCATATTTGGTTAGGATAAAATCTTTGTATAACTAATCCCGGAATTAGTTATCCCGGGTTGTCATATTTTTTTTATCTCACGGAAGGGCGGGATAACATAATTCCGGGATAATTAATCATGGGATAACTTGTTTTCCAACCAAACGACCCCTTAGGGTATGGCCGTTTCTCCGGATCCTGCATGAACGCCGGATACTTTATGAATCGGGCTGCCCTTCTTATAAAGGGAAACTTACACAAATGTCCCAAATAAATTTCAATTTACCAACCCCTAGCCATTAGTTATAGACTAACCAAAACTAGCCAACAAATTTGGAAAACCAAATAATAGGATTCTTTCTCTCAAAGAATCACATTCAAAAATCATCTTTCATATTTTTAAGCGTGAATAGCAACATTAGATACAAGACGGAAAGGAAATTTCATGGATGAGGTAGCAAATAAGGTGATGAAATATAAAAAATATATATAATATTTCAAAAATCTAAACGAAAAAGGAACTTTTTCAATGTGTATAGTTGAAATTCGTTGAAAATATATAGATAAGTCAATATACAAAATTTAAGGAAGATTGGAGGTGATTTGGACTGGTTTTGTATCAAAATTCGTAATTAAAGCGAGTTCAAAAAAAAATTCGCGACACATGTATCTCACACACAGGTATACATGGATATACATGTGATACACAATTGATACAAATATGATACATATGTGATACACAAATGATACACATACATTTTTTTCATGTTCAGTTTTTAATTCGAATTTTCAATTCAAACCGGCTCAAAACTCCACCATATCATCCCAAAACTGATATTCAAGCTCCTTAAGTTGTGCCCAATCTATTCTAATATCACCAATTCAAAACAAAGCAAAAATTTGATAGTTTTTTGCTACAAATAGCTAATTGGCTAATTTGGCTAATATTAATAATATTTTATCAATTGACTAATTTTTGTAATGAGCTACTTATAAATGGACAAAGCTGATAATTTCTCTCTTATAAAAGCATATACTTATGCTGCAATGAGGTTGGAGAAAAGAACCTACTCGATCCACTAGAAACTCTAACCAATAAATTAAATGAACCCTAATGTCTAGATTGCTGTATTCAGAATTCCTGATTGTTGTGAGACAAAGCAGCAATTTTGAACGCTGCTAACAGTTAACATGATCAAGAAGATCCACAAAACGTATACCCGCAGAAAACGCATGCATTTTACAGTTCATGAAATTACGTACTGGCCTGGGTACCTAGAAATCATTAATCACAAAATCCCATAGCTTCACCCACCTTACCCACTCTCTCCCCAACCCCTAGGGTCAATTCTGTCGGCAGCCTCTGCTATCCTTCAAGTATAAAGAGAGAGAGATAGGAAACTCGCATAAGAAGTAACACGCAAGCAATAATTAAGTTAAATGCCATTTACAACGGCATAATCAAGGTAGGGAAAAGGTCTGCATATATAGTAACCCTCCTCAAAACACGAAATTATATTGAATTTGTTATTATTGTGGCCATTTACAACCCACCAGCAGTTTATTAATTGCTCTTAATCTGTAAATCTGTATGAACTTGGCCATACAAACTTCACGAACATGAGTTGTATAATGCCTTTTTTATTAGCAGATGATATATCCATAGGTTCACCGTGCAGTTTTACTAAAATAAAGAAATTGACATTCAACTTGTAAATCGGTTCATACAAGTATTGGTGACATATTGGTATATTGGGTCAAATATGAACAGGTTATGTCTTAACCCGCCTAAAGATTGATGGGATTAATATGTAAAAATTGGATGGGGCGCCATATTTGGTCGCCCCCTTTAATTTATATTCGTTTTGTTTTTCGGTTCGCATTCGTACCCATTTTTTGTTAAAAGCTTTTTAAAAAGATGTGCCCTTCAGGATTATTGACAAAACTGTAGACTGCAGGACAAAACTTCAGCATATTTTGGCATGAAGTTTTAGCAAATGAACTAAATAACTTAAGCATGTTTAGTCTGAAGTTTTAGCAATGAACTAAATAACTTAAGCATAATGAACTAAATAACTTAAGCATGTTTAGTCTGAAGTTTTAGCAAATGAACTAAATAACTTCAGCATGCATTAGCAAAAACTCATTAGAAAATTACATACTGCAAGATTAAAACTTAAGTATGTTTAGTCAGAAGTCTTAGCAAATGAACTAAATAACTTCAGCATGCAATAGCAAAAACTCATTAGAAAATTACATACTGCAAGCCAAAAACTTAAGCATATTTAGTCTGAAGTTTTCGCAAATGAACTAAATAACTTCAGCATGTTTAAACTGAAGTTTTAGCAAATGAACTAAATAACTTCAGCACTCATGACAAAATTGTAGACTGCAGGATAAATAACTTCAACATGCATTAGCATGAAGTTTTAGCTTCAACATGAAAAACTTTATGCTACATTAGCATGAAGTTCCTGGCTGCTGAGAGGAGAGGAGGATATCTTTTTTCATGAATGAGGTTGCAGATCACGCGATTTATCAGGGGTGTAAGTGCCATATTATTAAGAATTTTTTGTCAACAGGCTACCAAATCAATAATTTTTAAAAATAAAATACAGATTAAAATGTGACACAAATATAGGGAACGGTTGCAAATCCATGTATAGTTGGTTCGGGTCTATATTGATCCGTTGGGTTATATACACTAATTCAATATGTTTGGGCTCAATAGTCTGATGTATCCTTTTGGGTTCAAATATCTGGTTTGCCCAGTTACCTATTAAGGCAACACTATCTGACGGGGGCAAATTATTTAGTTGCCCAAACGGGGCAAAATTTAGGTCAGTTTTGTGACGCACAATAACTTATGGTCTTTTCAAACTAGGTATTTTTATATATTTCGTAAATTTGATTGAATATTATCTGTTGGCCCTTATGCTTCAAAAATATTAAATGGTGCAACTGGTTGAATTCTGAATTATTTATCCAAAGAAACATGGGAATTCAGATTGACTCCCACTTAATACTTTTTTTCTTAACTTTTATAGTGGTGCACTCACGTTCTAAAAAATTTAGATCCACCACTGAGCCTAGATCTACTATATAGCATCTCTAATTAAGATTATGCGCAGGGGTTAATTAGAGAAAACAAGAATTTCCTTAAAAGATGGAGCAATCCCCTTTTTTCTTACTCCTCTTTAGCCTCATGCATTATATTACCAACTCAATTACTGTAGAGTTTATCATAGGGCAGAAGCCACAGAACTGCAGATCACGCAGTGGAAATTTAAAAAAAAACTGTGGCACATGGGTGACTCTTTTAAGGGAATATGATCTTAATTTGGTCATACTTCTGTAGAAAATAAAGGGTAAAGAAAACAATAAGGGTGTGTTCGGTATAAAGGAAAATGTTTTCTAAAAAAATATTTTCTTGGAAAACAAGTAGTAATCTTATTCACTTTCTGGTGTTTGGTACGCAAATCAAGGAAAATATTTTTTCAAAAGTATTCGTAAATAATTTTGATACAATAAACATGAAGCCATAAACTTTCGAACCAACAACCTTTCGAACCCACAAATTTCGTAAACTTCTTAACCACAAAACTTTCGAAACCGCGAAATTTCGAACACGTAAACTTTATAATTTCTAAACCCGTAAACTTTGAAACACATAAACCTCCGAACTCATATCTTTGGAACTTGTAAAATTTTAAACTTGTAAATCGAAAGATGAAAAAAGTTAAACTGAAGGGGGGGGGGGGAGGGGAGGATGCAGAAAATAAAAACAGAAATTTGAAAATTATAAAAAAAGTAAAAAAGAAATTTTTTTATGCGGATTGGGGGTAGGGGTGGGCTGGGGGAGAGGGGAGGGGTGCAAGAAAAAAAACAGAGATTTTCAAATTTAAAAAAAAGTAAAAATATTTTTTTTGCAAGGCAGGGGTGGGGGTGGGGTAGGGTGGATGGTGACGAAAAAAATATTTTTGGAGAGAGGTATAGGGTGGAGTTAGGTGGGTAGGTGGGGGGTGTTGGTGAGAGTAAGGAATAGGGTGGGAATGTTGAGAAGGAGTTTTGAAAAATGTTTTCCCTTCTCTTGATAGCAACATGACTTTTCATAAACTGCAACCTTCGGGGATGCATCGTTTCATAATGACGTCATGCGGCATTGTAATGCATTTTTCCGACACTTTGCATCGTTTCTCGCGCCCCTGCCGTGTCGATCCTTGCACTAGGAAATGATGGCCTAATTTCTTAGTCTTGGTGCTTGAAATCTTATAAATAGGGATCTGAGGCCTGCTCACTTTGCAAATGCAAAGCCTGATCTCGCAATTGCGATATCAAAGGCGCGTGCAAAAAACCCAGATACACCAGCTATGATTTTTCTAAATCTAAACACTCCGTAGCCTATCCGAAACTCGTCCGAGCCCTCAGGGCTCCAAACCAAATATGCACGCAAATCTAAAAATATCATACGGACTTGCTCGTGCGATCAAATCATCAAAATAACATCAAAACTACGAATTTAGCCTCAAAACTCATGATTTTCTCAAGAACACCAAATTTTCTAACTTTTCAACTGGACGTCCGAATCACGTCAAATCAACTCCGATTCTCACCAAATTTCACAAATAGGACTTAAATATCATAACAAACTTGTTCCGGGCTCCGGAACCAAAATACAGGCCCGATACCAATGATTTCAAATATTATTTTATTTCTTTATTTCCTGTAAAAACCAACACAATAATTTTTTTTAAAAAATATTTTCTAAGGCTAGGGACCTCGAAATTCAATTCCGCGCATACGCCCAAGTCCCATATTTTACTGCGGACCTCCCGATATCGTCGAAACACAAATCCAGGTCCGTCTACTCAAATTGTTGATCAAAGTCAGCTAAAATCAAGTTTTAACTCTAAAAATTATTACTTCTCATATTCTCACATACAAGCTTTCTGGTTTCACATCCGGACTGCTCACGCAATTCGAGATAATTAAAATTATTCTTTTAAGGCTACTGAGCCCAGAATAGTGTCTTAATTCATAAAATGACCCTTTGGGTCATCACAGCCTTTACGAAGAAGTCTGCAAGCATGGCGAAGGAATCGATGGAATTAGGCGGCAAGTTATGGTACCATATCATTGCTCCTTTCGACAAGATTTTTACAAATTTCTTTAGTAGAACATATTCAATCTCATCGTCTTCCAAGTCATTCCTCTTTATTGCGCATGTATAAGAAGTGACATGCTCATTAAGGTCGGTGGTCCCATTGTACTTAGGAAATTCTAGCATTCGGAATTTCTTCAGAATGGGCTTTGGAGCCGCACTTGGAGTGAAAGGTTTTTGTACGAATTTCTTTGAATCCATACCTTTTAGAATCGTAGGTTCCCCCGGTATTTGGTCAATCCGGGAGTTGTATGTCTCTACTTTCTTGTCATTTGCTTCGATTTTCTTTTCTCCCAATTCAATCCGTTTAGTGAGCTCCTCGAGCATTTTCATAATAGTGAGGTCAGTCCCCGATTCGTTGGTGTTCGACCTTTCTGGAACAGGCTCGGTCCTATGGACGACTTCTGGTTCGATCCCACTCGGTGCTGATTTTATAGTTGTGCTATAGCGGCTTGTTGAGCCTGTAACATCTTGAATATCAATTGGAGGTTGACTCCATCGCCTCCTCCGCCCTGCGTACCTCGACCACCAATTCGACCTTCCATGCGTACGCTACCTTCGAGATCAGCACCCAAATTTGCATTTAAGGCGATATGCGAACTGACGTCGAAGGGATTTGCAACTGGTACTCCCTCGAGATCAGCCTGAGGCACCTCGATCCCTGGGGCGGCTATATTGTCGTTTTTCCCGTTAAAATCCGAGTCCGTTGTCACCATGTGTGGGTGTTGTTTGTGGGTTTGCCATGTTTTATCCTGAAAACAAAAACACTTACAAGAACAAGTGTAAAGTAGTGTGTGTTATCGGAATCAGTATTAAGCAATAACTATTATCCTTAGCCCCACGGTGGGCGCCAAACTATTTACCCTTAAAATTGGATAATAATTAAACTTATAATGTGGTTTTAAGGATATGCAATTTCACTCAATACTAATTAATAAATATGAAGATAAATAACAGAATTGAATTGTAAAGTAAAGCAAACCAATGTTAGAATGGAACTCAGCCCTCGAGTTTGGATACACTCGAACTGGTTGATGCAAGAACAATTAAAATATAACAAGCTGATGAACAAGAGTATAAGTGAGAACGAGAACGAGAACGAGAATTATATTGCTTTGGTATATGTGTACAATGTGTCTTGCAAATGATTATAACCCCCTTTATATAGTAGAAGAATTCTACTTATGCTATAATTCTAATTACATAAGGAAATCTCATGATTAGCTAATTAACCGTTTCTAATTTGATCTGTTCCGAGATTTACACCATGATATTCTACCAGTCATGGATATCTCGACTTTCTATTATTGTGCTATCTTCGACCTTACTCGATATCTGTCTTATTTGGATTGCTACTAGCCTCGATCTTGACAAGTACCTTGATTCTGAACTCAATACCTTATCCTCGTGATTTAGTCTGTTCCGTTACAAAATCGTCTTTCGATGCAATCTTCTGATCTCGGTCAAATAGTAAAATCGGATGGACTCGATTTTAACTGTATACAACAAAAACTATTAAATCTATGGTAGATGGTGTATGATTAATTCTTTCTTCAACCAGACCAAAAAAAAAGGCATATTTTTTTAATTTATATTTTTGTGAAATTGTACTCATAAAATTTAAACTTTAATTTCTTTATATTATAGCAAAATTTTATCAGTCTGATGCTGCATCACCGGCATGGACATAATGTATTAATTTGGCGTGTATATAAGATTGGTTAGTGATAGATCAAGAAACTTTATAATAGTGTTTAAAACGTTAATATAATAAGAAAATACTCATATGTAAACGTTGAAGAGTTCAATTAATTTAAGTTATTGAAAATTATGAAAGCTATACAGAAATGCAATTGTGTGAAATATATTTTAATATATTGTAGAATAAAAGAGTGTGAAGACCCAGTTTCCCATTCCATTATCAGTGTATACTTGCAAATAAGAGTCTCATTCCAATTGGGTTTGGGTGTGATTTGATATAATTACAAAGTTTGATATGTTTGTCTAGTCAAATAATTATTTGATCAAAACATATATAATTATACTTTTCAATTCTCAAGAGGAGGTGAAACTTGATGGTAATTACACTGTGCAATTACAATGCTACTTTTTAATTTCTTTCCTTTTTGTTTTTATTTTTATTTTATTTTGTTGTTATTTTCATTATTTTAATTTCTTTTTTTATTTGTTTATTTTTACGTTTTAATTTTAAAATATATTTTTCTTACATTTTTTATCTTCTATTTCTCTACCTTTACTTCTTGTGATTCCATGTAATTGCTAGTACATTTTATTTTTTATTTATTTTATTTCATTTAGCGTAACTGCGTTATTATTCTAGTTTTTGAAGCTACACCTAGTATTGGAAATAATGAGTCATTAACAAACTTGACATATAATGAATGATGTCATTAAAGTAGATTTTTGTTGTTGAACGAGGTTATGAACTTATTATATTTGCTAATCTTAAGTTGGAACTTACTTTTATTATGTTGGAATTTGCTATATGTTAAACTATTTTTATTTTATTTTAAATCGTGTTATATTTGTGGTTCCAATTTACTTATTTTAATAGTATTTCACATTGCATATTGTTCAATTTTTAGTTAGAATTTGTGAAACATTGGATTAATGTTATGATATAATGTTTATAAGTAATAATTTATTTTATCAAACATGTATTCCATGATGTTGTTACAAAACGTACGTTTTTAGTTTTTATATAAATTAGACTAAGTATTATTAATTTCAGAAATATATATCAGTTATTTTTATAATATTAATTATAGATATATGATTACTAATCAATGTATACTTCATAAAAAATATGCATCTTATATACCAAATTTAATATCCATATATTTATAATATTAACTTTTAGTTTTGATATTTACTCAATTTATAATTAATCTAATTATATAATTACACCGTGCAACCAAATAATTCACTTGTAGTTAAATTGTAATTACGTAATAACAAACAAACAAGTTGTCATGATTACTACTCCCTCCGATCTAAAATAAGTGATTTTTTGGTTGTTTTCACACATATTAAAAAATTCATCTTTTAACATTAATTAACAATAAAATTGACCATATTAATCTTTACTATCTCTTCACATAAATACTCATAACGCATATTCCAACATTATTCACTCCAAAGGCAATGTAGGAAAAAAATAATTAATTCATTCTAAAAATCTGAAAAATTATTTATTTTGAACCACAAAAAAAATTAAAAAATTAGTTATTTTGGACCGAAAGGAGTATATTGTATAATTGTTAAGATGTATAATTTCTACCCTAATAATTATAGCAGTTTCAATGATGACTTTTCAAACATACAACTTCGACACTAATTCCATTATCACTATCAGTAATGGATACAATCATTATTTCAATCTTCACAAATTTGACCAGTAGAAAACGGTAAATAAGTTCCTCTTTCCTTTTCTAAACATCTTTTTCTCGCATGATCTGTGAATTATATTAGTTTGTTTATTATAAGATTTTTTCCTAATGCGAAAAAATTGGACTTTTAACCTTCACAACTATCTTATAACTTGTTTGACCGTGTTTTTTTTTTTTATTAAAAGATTTTTTTTATTTAAAATTGAAATGTTTAAATAAGCTTTTAGAAAGAAAATAAATTTGAAATAGAAGTTGAAAAAAATAGTTTCCTTCCATAAATACTTTTCTAAAAGTATTTTTTAAGAAAAATACACTTAAAGCTTGTTTGACCAAGTTTTCTTCAGATCAAAAGTGCTTTGTTTTGTCGAAAGTATTTTTATTTGTTAAAAGTTAAAATGTTTCGCCAAGGTTTTAAAAAGAATAAAAATACTTTTGGGTAAAAGAAAAAATAATTTTGAGAAGCATTTTAAAGAAAAATACACTTAGACACACGTTTAAAAAGCTTAGCAAAATACCACTCAAAAGAACTTTTCAATGAATGAACCAAACACAAACTTCTTCTCACTAGAACAATTTTTTAAAAGGTATTTTAAGAAAAAATACTTTTAGAATAAATTGAGTTTAGTAGGGTCAGGCCTATTCTTGTTACCATTTATTCCTTGTTTGGATAGTTGTTACACATCGTTCATAATATATTGTATTGTATTGTATTGATGAATATAGTGTTTGGATAGATTGTATCGTTCGTTGTTGTTTAGTAATATCACACACTAGCAATATGAAGAATAAACTTGAAATATAATAAAGAAAAATTATGATACGGGATAAATTTATTATATAAAAAGGTAGAATAAATAATAAAATAAAATTATTTAATAATAACGAAAGGTGAGATGAGAGAAAATACAAGATAACGATGCAGTCACACCAAATTGATCATTACATAAAGTGACACATTTCGTCGTTACGTAACAACGATTTAACGATACGATACAACAAAATTTAAGTAACAACCAAAATAAATATTATATTTAAATAACAATACGATACGATACAATACAACATATAACAACCACCCAAACAAGCTTTTAATAATAATAAAAAGTGTTGTGCTGAAATATTTTATAGACGTCATGAAAGGAAGGAAAAAAAAAACAAATGAAAAATCACCATTTTCTTTTCTCTCTCCTCTCCTATGAATAGTCTGTCCCCAAACCCATCTCTTTTCTCTCTTTTTTTCTCCGCCTCACTCTCCCCTAAAATCTCTCCCTCGCCTCCCACAGGCATCCACTTGTTAACCCACCAGGTACCTCTCTCTTTTTCTTCTATGTTTATTTATAGTAATTTCATATATATATATATATATATATGGGGATATGAAGGTAGAGATTTTATTAAGAGTTGTAAACATTTTACTTTGATTTTTAGGCTTTGGATCTGTTGTGAACATGAATATGTACGCCTATCAACAGAAGGCTTTGGTGGGTGGTTGTGTTGGAGTTGGAGAGACAGTGAGAGGAGGAGACATCATTTCTGTGTCAAACGGTGTCGTTTGCCCCAAGCCCCGCCGTAAGCTTAGCTTTTTCAATTCTCCATCCGAAGAACCAATCAGACCTTGTCATTTGCTGCAAATCAGGTTAGGCCCTTTTCTTCCCTACTTTAAGTTTTATCTCAATTTTTCTTCTCTCTTTCTATCTTTTTGCTTATTTTGATGTTTTTATTTTTGGATTTTTAGCAATCAAGAAATGGAGGCTCGCGACTTGAAAGCCGGAACTGAACTGCTTGATATCATCCTCACTAAGGTGATTTTCTGCTCAAGATGTGTTTTTATTGGAAAAAAGAAAAGAAAAATCTAATCTTTTTCCTCCTTTTTGAAAGGGGATTCAAGTACATCTTAAAATTTTGGTTCCCAGTAGAAATTTATGTCATCCATCATTGATATGTTGCATTTTTTTGGGCATTTCTGTTACTCCTAACTAGTAAGAAAAGGCAGTGGGACACTCATTTGAATGGAATAGCTAAAACTACTACTCCATAATTCTGCAGTTTTCTGCTTTAGAACAAGTTTTGTACTCACTCCCATCCATCATTTTGCTTAGCACATTTTCCTTTATAGTTTACAACAACAACAACGACCCAGTAAAATTCCACAAAGTGGGGTATGGGGAGGGTAGGGTGTACGCAGACCTTACCCTTACCCCGATGGGACAGAGAGGCTGTTTCCGATAGGTCGTCTGGTCAGGAAGGCGGAAATAAAACCAGAAGAGACAATTCAAAGAAACATAATACTGTAGTTGATTTGTTTCTGCATAATCTTAGTATGTTGACCACTGACTGATAGCTGACAAGTTCTGATTTTATCTGTGAACAGGGGAATTATGAAGTTGATAAAGCCAATTTTGAGGTGGCTTCATCTCCTCCATTCTTTTATGGGGGATCTCCACCTAGCAGGGCTGGGAATCCCCTGATCCAAGATGCTCAGTTTGGCAACCACAATTTTGTTCCTATACTACCAGTCCCGGAAAGAGTAGCGGCGCCCTCACCACCGCCACCCTCCTCCACCTTTATGAGCGGAGGAGGCTGTGTTCGAGTGAAATTCGGGAATAAGCCAGCTCCTGTGAGGAGGATTGAAGGCTTCAATTGTCGCGGCAGCTGCAGCATCTCAGCTGTAGCTTAGGTAAATCCCTTTGACACAGAAATGTTGAAAAAAAATTAAAAAAGAAGAAGAGATTTTTGGGGAAAGAGGCAAGAAAACTACACCAATTTGTTTAGTATTGTATATATAGAGCCAACAGGAGGAGAGTATAGTCCAATATGCTGATGAGTTTTGTTATCTAATCATTCAAATCCAGTAATGTGTGTATATTGTGACAAGGTAATGAATGAGTGTTTTAAGTTGAGATCCGAAAGAATAAAACTGCAATATGTACCCCAAAGTAAGAGATAGTCCAAAAGATTGGTATCTTTTCTTTGGGAGTGACTAGGGTTCTTTTATAGCATTAGAACAAGGTATGAGTTGAGAATACTTATTGTAGTATGGAAGACTCAAGAAGAGGTTCTTTCTTTGTGACTGAAAAGTTTGTCACTTGTCTCCTTCATTGTAATTGTAATCTGAAGGAAAAGATGGTCTTCTTAGAAATTCATTCTTGTATTCTGGTACTGCTAGTTTTCTATTCTTGGCCTGCTGCTGCTTTGTTAATAATAATAATAATAATGCAGCACAGATGGAGTAAAGCACGTGCTAGTGACTCACTAGTCACTAGTGATTATTTTCAACTTTGACTATGAATCATATAATTATTCAACTTTGACTATTATGTGATTCTGTTAAGAGATTTTGAACTTCTCTAAAGGGTGTGTCATGATTTGTTTGCTATAAAGAATTGATGGTGAACGCTCAAAGTTAAGTTTACAAAGAAATAATTTACTATTTTGTGATGGGGAACATTGGAGACTACGTGGATTGGTTTGCTTTCATATGTTTGTTTTTATACTTAAGTATAATATATGGCTATTTAAATTACTTGAATTGAACTGTCCAATGGATCCTCCCTAGGATTAAGGAGGAATATAAGAGGCGTGGGATGCTATGTTTAGCAATTTGTCGTCTGCAATTAAAGGAAAGTTTGATTGCCGACTAGTTTGTCTAAAGGCTAGGCTGGCTCTGCTGTTGGGTTGGCCACAATAAAACAATGGCAAATTGGTGGGGCTTTTACGGCTACTGTACTTCCCAAGAAGGGTCTCCCTCTTGACTATATTACACATTTAGTTTGTTTTAGAGTTAATACCCTCAAACACGTAACTATACAATATTTGTCAGTTTTTTGCCTAAATTATCGCTTGTTCTCGAAATTCTCTTAAACTATATTCCCTTCATAATAAAACTCTCGTCGCTTATGTGGCATATTGTGTGAAATAAATCGCCTAAGATTGTGTGGCATATTGTGTGAAATAAATCGCCTAAGAGCGCGTGAAGGGTGACAATAATCATTAAAATGGGACCATCTGACCACAACTAATAGCTAATAGACCAACTTTTATAACTTATACTTTCTCTTCTTTTTCTTTATATTACACGTTTCTTCTCCATTTCTTCATCTTAATCCATTTGAAATTCTCTCTTGTTATTATTGAGTTTATTTCTTATCTTTCTCGTTTTACCCATTTCATTCTTACCCTAAGTTTTTTGAAAGAAGGAGCACAAATCCCCAACAAAAAGGAAAAGACATAAACTTTTTTTAACAAAACAAATTACTAATAACAAGGTAAGAAGAGAGTTTGGACAACGAATTCAATATTTGGATACTTACTAGTCTTCTTTGTTTATGTTCTTCTTCTTCTCAATCTTTCTTTACTAACAAATATCACAAATCTCAACAAACAATCAAAAAACCCTAGATTTAATTCCGGTTTCGAATAGCAGCAACAATAGATAGAGAAATCGATGGTAGAAATCGTGATTAAAAAAGAGAATCGCTACTTAGAGAAGGTGCCTTTCATGTCCGATGAGAGAATTTTTATGATGAGAGCAAAGGGACCATACTTTGAGAGGAGTAAATGACGGACTGTGCAACAAAATCCCTTTTTTTTTTATTTTTTTGCGTAATTAGATAAACATATATTAAGTAAATTTGTTTTTAAGATTAACGTAATTAAATATCCACGTGGATTGCCACATGGCAGTGGCAGGTTTTAAAAATTATTTAGAGAGTGTATCACATACACTAGTAAGAATTGGGGAGGGGGGGGGGGGGGGGGGGGAGGGGGGGGGTAGGGTTGGGGGGTTGCTTTTAA
>ML293838.1:30806-42554 GCA_005239495.1 Nicotiana undulata | reverse complement strand
GGGGGGGTGGATGAAGGGGGATATAGTTCAGAGGGGTTTCGGGGACAGGTGAGAGTTTAGGTAAGAAACTGACAAATATTGTATACTTTAGGCGGGTTTAAGGGTATTAACTCTTTGTTTATAATAGTAGTATCCGAGCAGTTTTCGCGCACGAATTAACAACAACAACCCAATAATATTCCTACTAGTGGGGTCTTGGGAGGGTAGAGTGTACGCAGACCTTCCCCCTACCCCGGAGGGGTAGAGAGGCTGCTTCCGGGAGACCCTCGGCCCAGAGACAAGATCTGTAATAACAATAGAAACCAGACAAATATATCAGCACCGTAAGAGACAACAAATAAGTGAAAGAACAATAATTATTGTAATAATAGAAATTGAAAATAAAAATAAAAATAAAAATAGTGTGATGAAACAAAAACCGCTAACAGTTCTAGACAAAACACTATCAGACTCGATGGAACAACGAGGAAAGAAAACGTTCAACTATTCCCTAACCTACAACCCTAATACTCGACCTCCACACCTCCCTATCCAGGGCCATGTCCTCGGAAGTTTTCATAGAGCACAACTCGTGTTGCCCCGAATAGAACAGAGAACGACAATAAAACAATAAAAGAGAAGAAAGACGGATATTATAGATATCGTCGAAAGTGAGATCTCTTTTAGTCCGGTCTTCTTTTCTCTTTTGAGTCAGGTTCTTAAGACAGGAAATCTATCTGAAGTTGCGTCATGTCTTGTCTGATCATCTCGCTTCAATACTTTTTAGGTCGCCCTCTACCTCTTTTCGTACCTATCAAAGCCAACGTTTCACATTTCCTAACCGGGGCATCTAGGTTCCTCCTCCGCACGTATCTAAGCCTCGCTTCCTGTATCTTGTCGTCCATGGGAGTCCGTCCTCCCTCTCCCGAATATCTTCATTCCTAATCACGAATTCTTTCACCGAATTTAAAGTAAATGGAAAGAAATCACATGCTAACGGCACATTTGCATATTGTATAAATAATTTTTAAGGAATACCGCGAGTCTGGTAATCTGTTTGGTATGTGTTTTCTTAGATTAACTTAGGTACAGGTCTTAGTCGTTGTTACCATGGTGCATGACTATAATATATGGAGAATCAATCCTACTCAGAATGATATCTCAGCCTTAAATTGTTTGGTCCCCCATTATGTAATAAGTACCTTTTGCTTACAACTCTCTTTTTCATGAATTTGGCAGCTTTTTCACTTTAGAGTTTAGTTTATCCATAGTCTACATAGACGTCCACCCACAACTACATTTTTTCGTTCTTTTTCTTCCCATTTGCAACCATTGACATATGAAATTCCAAGAATGGTTCAAGGTATTTCCAAAAGAAAGAGCCTTATTTGTCACTTTACTTGCCTGGAAATAGGGATGAATGTTTCAGTAATAGGCGCTTTACTCACTGAATTGTCCACCTTGTACACCTCTCGCTCTCGGATTCTTTATTTTAAATAAATTATTTCACGTAGTTGACTATAACGATATGTCGTTCAGATATTTGGTGATTTAAAATATTATTGTTTTTCTTTTTGGTGCAATTTAAAATATTATTGTTTTTCTATATTATAAGCATGAAAGCTTTTAGGTAAAGTTAATTTACCCTAATAATCTTCAAAAATTGAATGACCAAATCATCCTCTATCTAAAATTAAAATTACCTCCCATTCAATGATATTTTGTACTTAATGCCCTTTTAATAAATTCACAACATTAATCATATATCAATATATTTCTATTACTATCTCAAAAGTTAATTTATTAAAGTCATTCCTTTCAAAAACTAATTAATGTCCATAGGAAACAAGACGGCTTCCTTAGCTACTAAAGTAAAGGTTCAGTTTCGCTTTTTTCATCTTCTTGATGATGGTACTGCGAGCTATAAATTTTTTATTAATGTTTTAGAAACACGTTTCAGTTTGTTTCTTTTATCTTCCACTAGGGAGCTAAGATTTTTTTTAGCCATTTTCGATTGGTGGTTATCACCAAGTAGCCTCCACAAAAAAGTTCCAACGAGTGGTATGCTTCGATTTTCTTGAATCTAAAGTTCCGTATAATTTTGCAAAGTTCCTTCTAGATGCGAAAATATTTATTCAAACTATAAGCTGATAATATCTTATTGGTTACTGTGTAGCAGAGTGATGGATGATGAGCATGACCAAAAAAAAATACAAATTCTTTCACTTTTAACTTCACACTTGCAAGCTACGTTTTATTAGTTTTCCTTTAATACTAGAATTTTTTTTTTTGGGTGGGGGAGAGGGGGAAGGTCAATTTTGTCTTATGATTTGTAACCACTTTAAACTCTTTTTCTGAGGTTCTTTATCACTTTTTTGATTCCGATGAATTATTAATTTTTTTATATTTTTTGCCTTATCACGCAATTATGTTGGTATTTCCTGTCTTTATTTTTCTTCTTCACTTGGAGTTTGTAATGTACTCTTCAAATTTTATGTTATTTATCACACATATATTGTACTATTATTTATTCTCACGTATTTTATGTTTGTCAATTCTTTTTTGATTATTAATTAAATTGTAAACGAAAAGATATCATTTATCCTAATATAACATAGTGTATATTTTTCAAGGAGTACAAAAATATCATAATGCCAACATCTAACACATGATTCTATTATATTTCATAATATTCTATTATACAATTATATTCTTGATATGTGTGTGGCTGTAAAAGGCGAAGACTACAGATTCTTAAAATGGAGGCAAACTTTTTACGTGAAATATTTGTAACCATAGACGACATTTAAATTATGCGTTGTTCGCATATCAAAAAGCAATTACTATCGAGTTAAATACTTGATAAGATATTATAAGAAATTGTATTATTAAAGTCGTTCTAATGTTACTTTTGAAAATCATTGATAGCAGTTTTCCCATATGATTGCGCTTGCAATGATAATAAAATATCTGTTAAATAGGCTCATTATTCATTAGTTTAAGATTGCATTTTTTCTCTTCAATTTTTGTGCAACTTATTACACACTAATTATAATATTTCTATTGAAATATTCGTACTAATCAACATGGAATACACGTGCAGCGTACGTGTTCGAGAACTAGTAATAAGTAGTACAGCGTACTTTGTTAAGTCAATTTTTGCTTTTGAGTGATTTCGATGGGAGTAGGCTTCTTGCTTGCTTCAAATAATCTCTTCTTGTTTTACCATAAGGAATTGGTGAGATTAAATACCTTACCCAACAAATGGATGAATTTTTAATCAAATTGAATGTAGAATTAGGTGGTGAAACTCAATGTTTTAAAAGGTATGGGCGCAAGGCGAGGCGTTTTAAAATCTTTGGGGCTTACGCCCATGGGCGAAGCTACACTATTGACCAACCTTCGTCAGAAAATTATACTGCGTATATAGGTAAAATATTAGGTTTTAGAGGTAAATAACATATATTGAACACCCTTTGTCAGAGATTTTTTTACTTCTTTCAAGTTTGAACACCCTAGGAAAAATTTCTGGCTTCACCACTGCTTACGCCTCACTAAAAAAATGCGCCCCGACGCACGGGCGTACGCCACGAATTGCTGGGCGTACGCCACGAATTGCTTTCGCCCCACATCATCGCCCCGAAAACGCCTTTTATAACACTGGTGAAACTTGTGCGAGATCACTAATCAAGCAAGATTGACACCAGATTGCCGTTAGATATTTTTGTCCTTTGCAAGATTTGCTTTTAGTATGTAGTTCTTTACCAAAATGAACTGCAATTCTTGTCTCTGACCTTACTTATTTCTACAAATCGAAATGCTGCTAGAGGTTTCTCGTCGAAACAACATGTTGAAACATGTCCAGTATATGAGTAACCAGAAGATAATTTGCTGATAAAACAACACTTGTATGTTACAACTCGATAGGCTTTATACAAGATTTACTCGCTGAATTCCTTATAGAGAAATAATAACCTACATAAAAGAATTGAGTGTACTATATCCTAATAAAAGAAAGGAAAAAAAAAGATGAGAAAAACTATTGATAAAAGGGTCATGTATAGTCCTAGACACTAAAAGGGGACTCTCTGGTCAATGAAAAGAATCTGTACAATGTAGGAAAAAATGTAGGAAATTTGATAAATACATCATATTACTGCCACCTTTTTGTAGATTTGGCCAACAAATTAGTTGCACTGACCGATTTTCCCAGACCTGAAACATATTGAGGAAATTCCAATTACACCACTAATCTTTAGCCATCAAACATGTCATGCTTAATCAACATACCATTTGAGACTTTCGGAGAATCCCTCAATGATTTTTGTGGTGATCTAGGAATTTTATATGTAGCTTTATGTCTGCAAAAGATCGTATAAGATGATAGTCAAGCAATTAGCTCAATATAAACTGCAAAAACATGCACCAGTTCAACACTGCCGGATGTTGGAATACCTTAATCCAAAGAGGGTGATGTTATGTCTATAAAGTTCCAGGTTTTTACTGCGATAAGTATTGTTTGAATTCTCGACCAGCTTCCTTACCTTTTCGATGTAGTTAATAACAACGTTTCACATGATATTTCAGTTTATATATAAAATAAAGCTCTGAGATCTTTATTTAGTCTCTTATGTTTCATAAAGAAATTAACATTCTGTAGAAAGCACAAGCATGTCGAGATGGTGTTTACTTACTTATTTGTGTTCTCTGGTGGTTTGGCTCCTTCAGGGAAAGGATTGCTGCTTTCAGCACATCCATCAGTTTCTGTGCCCACAGAAAGACCACTATCAGATAGCATATCACTTAGTCTTTCCTCATTATCTGCGTCACTGGACACAAAGATATCAGCATCTGCAGAAATATTCTGATTTGGAATCCGTCGAGCTGCGCTGGAGGGACTCCGTTTGGTGTATAAACTCATCACGTAGCTAAATAATTCTGATCACTACTCTTTGAGCAGTTTCTCATCAGAAGCTGCTTTCTCAGTAAGTTTTGGAGTCTCTCTACCAGAGAATTTCAAGCTACATTCTAAAAAAAAGGGCAGCCCGGTGCACTAAGCTCCTGCTATGCGCGGGGTCCGGGGAAGGGCCGAACCACAAGGTTCTGTTGTACCTTCCGTACCCTGCATTTCTGCGGGAGACTTTTTCCACGGCTCGAACTCGTGACCTTCTGGTCACATGGCAGTAACTTTACCAGTTACGCCAAGGCTCCCCTTCACAAGTTACATTCTAAGTACCACCAAATAAACTTTCTCCTGGAGATGAAGAGCCATACCTGAATGAGTTTGAACTGCGTTTCTCACCATTGGCTTCTGGGGAAACATTCTTTTGATCTTTGAGAAGCTGCAGTTGCTCAATCTCCTCATCTTTCTTAGCTATTGTATCCTTGAGAGACGCGACCTGGAACATTAAAAGTTAACAATGGACAGCATTTGACATGCTTCAGCGCAGGAAATTCTAAGTCAGGCAGCCTATCATCTCTCACTCAATTTTCTTTTAATTGGAAAATAAGAAAGAAAAGCATCAGTCAGATAGTAGAATGTAGCTGCGTGATGGAAAATCCTCCGTTCCATATCCCCAAACAATGTTAACTATTCTTTATCATCATTAATGTAAAACAAGTGGCGTGTCTGAAACGTAATAATGATGATGACCATTAGGAGGAGGATTAATGCACATCCTTGCAAGATTAAAATCTGTGAATCACCTAAGCGATATTTCTGATGGCAAGAGGTAGTTCTGTTTTTACCTAAATATGCCAATTAGAAACTCAGCAGCCAAACTACACTATATTCTTCATACCAGGCAACTAGTACCATTGCCATGATCATAGTCTCACCTTTGTCCAACTTACTTAAATAACCAAATCCTCTTCTTTGCTCCAATTTAGTAATTTACTTGAGAGGGATTAATCAGATTCACGTTTAAGTAATTGGACTCCGGAAAAGAAAAATATTGCATCATCAATTCAAGAGCAACAATTAAAAGGTTCTAATCTAGTAGAACTAGAAAGTTAATAGAGCACCTGCTCCATCAAGTCTCTGATATTACTGCCGTCTTTGCTACTTCGAGCAGCACCTAGCTCAACTCCAGATACTCTCTCAGCAAATTTTAATGTGCTCATGGTTTCTGAATATGAAGCAACTTCAGGGTTAAGTTGCACAAACATAAGTGTCTTTGCTTGACCACCTGTACAATAAAATAGTATTATGAGTTACTGCAAAAGGACCACCCTATCAATGAGGAAAAAGATATATTAAATCTATTAGGGCATAGGTGATGCTGTGGTTGTTCCCATGAAAGCAAGTAGAAAACAAATAAAGTGTAATACCTATGGAGCAAGATTAAAATGGCTGAAGCTATCACCTATCAAATTATAATTATATGTGTTCGAACTATATACTTTATTCATAAGGTAAATGGCTTGCACATAAGAAGAAAGCACCTAACATGTTCATATAACACCAATGCTACAAATTATCTCAACAATGTCATTCATTAAACCCCCCCACCCCACCCCACCCAAACCCCCCCAAATCTTATACTACATGATTATTAGGTCTACCATTTGTACAAGGAACTGGAAGCAAAATCTTTTTGTACAGCAAGTGAATTATGAATTACCTAATGAAGTCTGAAGGACTTGAGTGAGCTTGCTGTTTCGGTATGGAATGTGAGCATTCTTCTGTGCCAAAGCTGAGATGACATCTCCTAAAGCAGACAATGACTTATTTATATGTTGTGCCTCTTTTAGTCTATCTCCCGTCACCTCAGAGCGGTCTACCCTTTCACTTCCAGCAAGATCCACCAAATGAAGGCTACTATGCATAGATGAACCACTCTTTATATCCTTCCCCTGAACATGGATAGTCACGATGCTGGACATATATTGCAATAAAGTTAAAGACCTGTCAAAATTTAAAAGAGAAAAACATGTAGTTTAAATATTGAAATCCAGAGATGATTTCTTTGTTTCGAACCTGTGTGATCGACTACTTCTTTCATTCATGGCTGTGGAACCTTTTGCTCGATTTCTCAATCCCGTATCCATTAAGTCTAAGACATCAGAGGTTCCATTGACCGGGAACATGCTTGCTTCTGGGACAGCTAACCCATTGGGTTGAGAGGTAGATAAAATCCCAAGTGTGCGCAAATCAAGGAAAACAGTTGCAGATGCATGATATATTGCAAACAACAACAACAACAAACCCAGTGTAATCCCACAGGTGAGGTTTGGGGAGGGTAATGTATACGCAGACCTTACCCCTACCTTGTTAAGGCAGAGGCGCTGTTTCGATAGACCCTCGGCTCAAGGATCAAACATCATATTGATATTTTGCAATCATTTGAAATTGTAAGAAATGCAGCATGGGAGAAAAGGAAGGGATAAATAAAACATTTTGGTAGAATGTTTCCAAATTGATAACTTGTTTAATGTAGAAAGGGAGCAAAGTGGATGCAATGCCAGGAAAGGTGAAAAAATCGAAATTTAGTAAAGGATATCTTTTTTGAGAACCATCACTTGACAGTAAGTCACGAACTTGTTCATTATATATTTCCATCATTTGAGCTTTGATCTCATACTTGAAAGTGCTCTCTCTCATTTGAGAAATTCTGAAAAGATCATTCAAAGCTCGATAATTGACTCCCCAATTCTCCTCGCTAGCTCCGTCAGGGCCAGTCTGGAGGTTAATTTAACTAGACTTCAGCAATGTTAAACGATGTGTAAACATATTTACCAAATTTATATAGGATGGAATTCTTACCATGGTATACGTTTTCCCTGAGCCAGTCTGACCATAGGCGAATATGCATACATTAAAACCATCAAGTACAGACTGTATTAAGGGCTGAATATCTGAATACACTTGAGCTGCAAAGGTAGAAATTGTGAAATTCCTTTTATTATTCATTAAATGGAACATAATTTTACAGAATATGTATATTGGAACTTTGATCTGGCATAATTTAGAGGAATCTGAAAACCTTGTGTTGCAGTTGGACTGTAGACCGTATTAAACTTGAAGGATCTACGGCCTTCTTTTCCTTGTTTTGAAGGATTTACAACAACTAGTTCCCCATTTTCTCCGATGTATTCAACCACTGTCTGTTTTTCCTTTTGTCCACGAAGGAATGGCCTTATCCGACAATACACTCTAATATTTCCTAATTTGAAAAGTATTCATAAGTAACAGCAAAAGGAGAGATATCTTCGGGTCTCTTAGTTCTAAAATTTCATAATATAACAATACCTTTTAACTCCTGGACCTCATTGTGTAGTTTGCGATTCTCAGCAAGGACGGCAGAGTAGTTTGCAGCAGCATGGTCTAGTGCTCTAAATTTTGCACCTATCATAAAAATTCAACTTCATAAGAAAAATCCAACTAAATCACTTAACAGTAAAATCTGTGTTGACATCGTCTACCTATATACTTCCCGTAAATGTTATTCATACATCACTAACCTAATTGATTGAATTCCTCTGCATAGCTCCTTTGTGTTTTCACTACTTCTTGCTTTATTGACTGAGAGGCAAACCTCAGCTCCTGAATGTTTATGGAGATTCAGATCAGATGTGATAGACAATGAATTATGTTAGAAAAAATTAAGAGGAAAAAGATCAAAGCATACACGTAGTGCGCCAAGCTGGAATTCTGTGAATATTTGGTAAACATTCTCCTTCTTGCTCCACCCCTGTGATTTTGATTCCGAAAACATCTCGATTTCTTTCACTCTGTTTGTTGATTCTTTTAAAAGGTTCTCAACCTCTTTCAACCTCTCCTCAAGCTTTTGTTGAACTTCTCTGGCCTCTTTTTCCATTTCTACGCGGCATTGTTCATATGTTCTCTTAGCTATTTCCATTTCTTGTTTTAAAGCTGCAATCTCTTGACTATGATCATCCTTCTCCTTCATCAATCTAACCACATCCTGATCCTCATTTTTCTTTTCCTCCTCCATTTTGATTTTTACATTCTGTAATATGATTTCAAGTCAAAAAGGGATGGCAAACATTAAAATCGTGGGTAAGAATCAATAAGCTGAAATATACTCGCAGAATGTAGACATCAGATCCTTTTCAATAAGTAGCAAGTTTCATTTAACACAAGTGATGACCAATTGTAGGCAGGTTAGCATATAATAATAGAGAAGATAATGTTTTGATGTAAAGAAGTAATGACAATGCTGCTCTCTTAATATGATCAGATAGATTGATCATATTAAGAGTTAAAACCTACAAATTTACAGGAAACAAAAAGGATAGAATGCATATATACAGCTAAATATACTGATCATTGCCAAACAATGCGGCAGATGAAGCCAGGTGGTGAACTACCTTAATCTGCTGAAGCTGGTTCATTACAATCTGAAACGAAAAAATTGTGTGAGCGAAAAGTGCATAAACTCTTTAAGAAGTAAAGTATTCCAGAGTTCGAAAAAAATTCACAGAAAGTGAAGTCCACAGCACCTGTGTCTCTTCACTAGTCCCAGTTGCAAGGGCTTCCAGGACTCTTATCCGTGACTGGTATTTCTCCTCGCGAGTTTTGAATAGATTGTTTTGCTACAGAGAGTAAATTGACATGAGCCAGGTTCATTATAAAGAGAATTTGGGGGGGAAAGTAAAAACAGCTATGCTGAATTATACCGTTCTAAGATGTTCAGCTTGAGTAGAGATTCGCCGCTCAATTTCTTGCACGACTTTTCTCAACAAGCATGCCACACGCTGACAGAGTTAAACAACTAAAAGTTAGGCCATGATTTTTGTGAAGTATTTGTGGAGAAGAACATAATCTCTGCATGAATATCTATATATATTATATGCGCACATGAGGTATCTCGCCATTCTTCCGCTCAATGCTTTCATCAAGAATCCCATTCACAACACTGAGAAGAGACTGCGTGGGGGCAATCTGGGTGCAACAAAAATAAGTTGGAATAAGTATGAAATCAAAACTTCAGATGCAAACTTTATTCGAAGCTTCATTGACAAAAAGGTTATGTTACTAACATCCAAACTGTTAGATTTCATCATTTCGGAAATCTTTGAAGGCGGAAGATCAGCATAGCCCCCTTGTTTAAGCTGAAATACTTCATGGAATTTATGTCCAACGTGATGTAACAACGCAGCTGATGGCTCTAGACAGTTCAAAAAAGAGAAGTCAACAATCAAAGAAAGAGATATCGTTGATTAGAGGAGGGATGAAGGTAAAGGGATGATTACTAATCAACCAAACCTGTCATTACAGGACTTCTCAAAGCACGCTGGAATTTTGAATCTGATCCTATCTTTCGTTTCCCGTCTGTTGAGGATGGGGAAGAATGAGTACTCGACAATTCCTGTCTGTAAGCTGCATCTGCACTTCCAAAAGTTTCTCCCAACTGTTTACATCTTGTACTTGCATCAGTACTAGATTTACGAGATAATGGCGTCCTAAAACCATCTCCTCCAACATTCGGCATAAATTCAGCTCGAAGTGTTAAAAGGCATTCTAGAACAAGTTTCATGGATCCCTGGATAATGTATCAGATTAAATATATCAAAAGCAGAAAAAAGATGCGTGATTGTGCCTAACTGTACCGAAAGTAACACTTTCCTGCATATGAGAACATATACAACTCAATGGCCTGTGAATTAATGCATACAGCCATTTTATACAATGATAAGCAGATTTAAAATGATACAAATTTATTAGAAACACAAGAGCATAACTTTAAATTAGTGTTAACCTTTTCTAGATCTGATGCTTGAAACCTGGGAAGGCCCATTTCATCCATAGCTGCCAAAAACCTTTTTATATTTTCTGAGCCTAACCCCGAAGAATGACCTGAACCGCCAAACTAGAATGAAAAATACGGTTAGTCAGATCATAAAAACAAAACAACCCTTAGCTTCAACGTACTGTAAAATACAATATATTTTACAGCTACCTCTGGTATGGAACCCGGTTTCAAGTTGTTCAATAATTGACACAAGATAGTACCATCGACTAAGTACGTTCTTAACTCCTCATCAGAAGCATTTATTGGCAAACTTAAGTGAGGAAGAAGACTGTTTATCCACTCTACCAAAGTTGCGCGCTGCTTAGCTGCAGAGATATAACAAAGGGCAGTCAAAGAGAAAATCAGCCCAAGTAACAGTTTGATCAGCAAATACATGGTATTAAATGTGTTGCACCTTCAGCCTCACCATTACTACTTGACAAAGGCTCAAAGATGTCCCCACTAGTTGAAGCACTTGAGCTATTCCGTCTACCACAATCTTTAGCTACGCGATCCAGGATTGAATTCATGATGGTAACTAGAGTACGGTCTTCAATTTAGAGAACATCTGAATCACATAGAAAGAAGATATGCTGAAATCGATATATCCCTAACCTCCATAAATCATAAAAAGAGAAAACATTTTGTCTAAGAGATTTTCTCAACAACAGAAGCAGCTTGCAAGTTAACTATACACATTTATCAGACAGTTTGCAAGTCAATATACAATTATCAGACAGTTTATATCTTAGTAAACTGAACTAAAGGAAATTCCAAATTAAATCTCACCACTACCAGTACGATTAACATCACAAGCAATAAAAAGAGTTACCATCCATTTTTCCATATGCACTTCAAACAGCACATAACATTGGCAGTGAGGAAAGCAAAATCAAATAACTTTGTTGCTCAGCAGCAATATACTTGATCTGTTTCCTTTTATACATTTATTCACACCGAAATTCTAATTACAGTATCGTTCATTCCAGTTTTACTTGGGTGTGTCTGTGTG
>ML293838.1:0-23732 GCA_005239495.1 Nicotiana undulata | reverse complement strand
GTCTCAAAAGAGGTTAAGGTTGATGACGTGATGTTGAGCAAAAATGTTGAAAAGAAGGTTGATGTCATAACTAACAAGGCAAAAATTACGATTGAAAAGGGTCAGGCACTTTATGATAGGAGCAAGATGAATGAGGCATCTTCAAGTAAGAAGGGGACTCATGTTCTTAGCTATGTCCCAAAGGCAAGGAAGGTTGAAGATCCTTCTTCTGAACTACAAGGAAATGTGTTACGAGAATTGACCCTTCCTATTAAGCTAATTGATGCAATTAAGTCGTCTACAAAGTTGCTTAAAGGATTTGTCAAATCATCAAATCACAATTCGCTCCTAAATCTAGCACTCCCTGCAAAGCGCACAGATGAGGGCTTTGACCCAAACGCCTACAAATTGTTAGCAAAAGCTGGATATGATCCCAACGAACCATCCAAGTTGGGAAAGCTCCCGCCTGAAGCTTCAAATCCTACTCAAAGGGTGGGGATGGAGAAAGGATACCCACTAAAGCAATCACGTGACGGATTGGTTTACAAACAACCCCCGCCCATCTGTATCTCCATTAAAAGGGCAAGTTGTAACTACATCACTGCTAAAGAAGTGTATGCGACTTTTAATAAGAAGCCTCTGTGTTTGAGCGACTTACGAAACCAAGGACATCAGTCTTTGATAGGTTGGGACCACTGAAGAAGGAAAACAAGCGTCATGGAAGTAATAGAAGGATTGGAGCACTTATCTCCCTTAAAAAGGAGATTTTGACCACAGACTACCCAAGTCTGATTCCTTCTAGAATGAGGCGAGAGACCAAACTTGTAGTAGAGGTCCTCAAAGCAAAGGCTCATACTATAATCCACACTAAGGAACGAGAGGAAGATAAAGAAAGTGTGGGGTCATCATATCACATCACCATTCATGATAAACAAAATGCTTCACATTTTACGTAAATCAAAGAAAAGCGCCTTGATATTCATGTATGTCACCACATATCTTTCAATGATGGTGATCCTCAAGAGGATGAAGACGCTAAAGATGCACCACCGGAGCTTGAAGAAGGGGTGAAGACAACAGTTGATGCACTAAAAGAAGTCAATCTCGGAGTAGTTGAAGATCCAAAGCCCACATATGTGAGTGCCTCTCTAACTGGTGATGAAGAGAGCAAATATATTGAGCTACATAAGGAGTTCAAAGATGTATTTGCTTGGAGCTACAAAGAAATGCCAGGTTTAGACCCCACGGTGGCTGTTCATCATCTTGTTGTTAAATGAGGTGCTCATCCTGTGAAGCAAGCACAACGTTGCTTCAGACCTGAACTGGTTCCCTTGATTGAAACTGAAGTTAACAAGCTCATTGAGGCTGGTTTTGTTCGTGAAGTTAAATATCCTACATGGATTTCAAGCATTGTCCCTGTAAGAAAGAAGAATGGCCAAATCCGAGTTTGTGTCGACTTCAAGGACCTAAACAATGCTTGTCCTAAGGATGAATTTCCTCTTCCTATCCCTGAGCTCATGATTGATGCAACAAGTGGATACGAGGCGATGTCTTTCATGGATGGTTCATACGGATATAATCAAATTCGCATGGAACCAAAGGACGAAGAACTTACTGCCTTTCGCACCCCTAAAGGTATATACTGCTACAAGGTAATGCCTTTTGGTTTGAAGAATGCTGGTGCTACATATCAACATGCCATGAAAAATATTTTTGATGACATGCTTCATAAAAACGTGGAGTGTTATGTTGATGACTTGGTGGTAAAGTCAAGGAAGAAGGATGATCACTTGCAAGACTTGAGGATGATATTTTGACGCTTTCGGAGATACCAACTCATAATGAATCCTTTGAAGTGCGCTTTTGGAGTTACTTCTGGGAAGTTCCTCGGTTTTATTATTCGACATCGAGGTATCGAAATTGATCAAGCTAAGGTGGATGCTATCTTGAAAGTGCTCGAACCTAAAGATATTCATGAACTAAAAATCTTGCAGGGTAAGTTGGCATATCTTAGAAGATTTATTTCGGTTTTATTGTTCGAATTTGGCTGGAAGATGCCAACCATTTAGTCGCCTCATGAAGAAAGGGGTTCCTTTTGAATGGGACCAAGCTTGCAGAAATGCTTTTGAAAGCATTAAGTCTTATCTGATGAAACCTCCGGTACTGGCGGCCCCCATACCTGGAAAGCCCCTAATATTATACGTTTCAGCGCAGGAAAGGTCAGTAGGAGCGCTTCTCGCTCAAGGAAACAATGAAGGCAAAGAAAATGCGCTTTATTACTTGAGTAGGATGATGACGCCAAATGAGCTCAAGTATTCGCCTATTGAGAAGTTATGTTTGGCACTCGTCTTCTCTATTCAGAAGCTGAGGCATTACTTCCAAGCTCATGTTGTGGGACTCGTCTCAAGAGCGAACCCTATCAAGTTTGTCATGTCTAAACCAGTCCTAAGTGATCGGTTAGCGAGGTGGTACCTCCAATTTCAATAGTTTGAAATTGTGTATGTTCCTCAAAAGGCAGTAAAAGGACAAGCACTAGCAGACTTCCTAGCTGACCATCCGATTCCAGATGATTGGGAGCTGTCTGATGAATTGCCTGATGAAGATGCAATGGTCATAGAAATTCAGCCTCCTTGGAAGATGTATTTTGATGGCGCTGCGCATCGTGAAGGAGCTGGCGCTGGAATAGTGTTTATCACTTCTCAAGGAGAAGTTTTGCCCTATTCTTTCACTCTGACACAACGGTGCTCCAATAATGTTGCTGAATATCAAGCGCTCATACTCGGGCTTGAAATGGCTGTGGATATCAAACAATTGCAATTACAAGTTTTTGGAGATTCCGAGTTAGTGATCAATCAGATTTTGGGTAGCTACGAGGTCAAGAAGCCAGAGTTGGTGCCATATCACAAATACGTTCAAAGGTTGGTAAGTTGGCTTGGAGAGGTAACTATTCAACACGTTCCAAGAAAGGAGAATAAGAGAGCTGATGCATTAGCAGCCTTAGCTTCTACATTATCTTTGCCTGATCAGACACAAGTCGCTGTTTGCCAAAGATGGGTAGTCCCTCCACCAAATGACTGTGAGGAAGAAGAAAGTGAAGTTGAGCATATTGCTTCCGTTCTTGAGGTCTAAATTGAAGACTGGCGACAACCATTAATCGATTACCTTTGTTATGGGATATTGCTAAAAAATCCTCGAAGGAAGACATAAATCCGAAGGAGAGCCCCTCGTTTTCTTTATTATAAGAATGCACTCTATAGACGATCATTTGACGGAGTGCTCCTACGTTGTTTGGGTACTGATGAATCCCTTCAAGCCTTGCAAGAAGCACACTCTGGAGTATGTGGCGCGCATCAATCTGGGCCAAAACTTCATTTCCACATAAAAGAATGGGGTATTATTGGCCAACCATGGTGAAATATTGTTTGGATTACGCTCGGAGGGGTAAAGCTTGCCAATTCCATGCTAACTTCATACATCAACCACCTGAAGTATTACATCCAACTGTTGCCTCTTGGCCATTTGACGCTTGGGGTTTAGATGTTGTTGGTCCATTGCCGAAGTCTTCTGGTGGACATCTATATATATTGGTCGCAACTGATTACTTTTCGAAGTGGGCAGAAGCTATTTCTCTTAAGGAAGTAAAAAAGGAAAATGTAGCTAACTTCATCCGAGTCAATATTATCTATCGATTTGGCATTCCGCGATATATATTGACGGACAATGGTAAGCCATTTGATAACAAGTTGATGAAGAAAATATGTGATCTTTTTGGCTTCAAGCAACGCAATTCCTCCATGTACAATGCTGCCGCCAATGGACTTGCTGAAGCATTTAACAAAACACTCTGCAACTTGTTGAAAAAGGTTGTTTCTAAATCTAAGAAAGATTGGCATGAGAGAATGGAAGAAGCTCTTTGGGCGTATAGGACCACATATCGCACACCAACGCAAGCGACTCCTTATTCACTTGTTTATGGAGTTGAAGCAGTCCTTCCACTTGAGCGTCAAATCCCATCATTGCGGCTTGCCATTCAAGAAGGACTCACTGATGAAGAAAATGCTCGGTTACGCCTTGAAGAATTGGAAGCTCTTGATGAAAAGAGGCTAGAAGCTCAACAAAGCCTCGAATGTTATCAAGCTCGCCTGTCTAGATCTTTTAACAAAAGAGTACGCCTTAGATCTTTCCAAGTGGGTGACCAAGTTCTTGTGGTCAAAAGGCCTATTATTACCTCTCGTCGATCTGGGGGCAAGTTCTCCGCTAAATGGGATGGACCATATATCGTACAAGAGGTATACTCAGGTGGCGCTTACAAGATAGTTGACTCAGAAGGTTTGCGGATTGGCCCCATCAACGGGAAATTCATGAAGAGGTACTATCCTTGAAGAAAACAATTACGCTCCTTAACGCATGAGCATAAACTGCATGTTACTCCTGGCCCGCAAGAGTATAAACTGTGTACGGTCCACACAAAAAAAAAAGGTCCGCTAGGTTGAAAACCTCGAAAGAGGAGGCCTAGGCAAAAGTTAGGACCAAAAAAAACTCACCCATTTCGAACTACGGAATGACTTGATCCTCTTCACCGAGGTACGTAGGCAGCTTAGAGTTTCATTCTAAGTTCAGTCATATGAGTTCAAAAATACATATTACCCAAGGCATTTTTCAAATGAGGCATGATGGAATATAATTCATTTGGTCGACACTAGAAAATTAGGTGTATATGTATTTGTTTGTTGAACCCTCTATCTTGGCTTGATGGCTCAGTGATGGTAAGTCCTCCATGTCAAATTGAGGTCTTTGATGGAATTATTGCAGTTTCATTAATAAGAGGCTAAGTATTCAAGTTGAAGTCTCCGATTTTAAGTCATCATCAATTTGAAGTGTTCAAGCCAACTAGTTCTTAAAGTTAAAGTCTGCAAGCATGTCAAATTTCAAATCCATAAAGCACTTGAAAAAAAAATCAAGAACAAAAGAGAACATTAATGAGAACGCGCAATATAAAGTGAAGCAAAAGAAGTTTTATTGCTGATGAGAACATCTACTAAACAGTAAAAAAAAAGTAGTGTTAATAGCCTAATCTAAGCACAACTTGTAGTTGGCTAAATCCTTGACAATAGCTTCCAAGTGCTTCTTCTTCTTCTCCAAATCGGCCAAGTCATCAGTAGTCAACAAGGCAGTGCAGCATGCGTCATACTCCTTTCTAGTAGTTGAGGCTCCTAACTTGGCTTCTTCAACTTCTTTCTCAGCAACTTCTAAAATGGCTTCTAAGTTCTGCTCTTTTTCACGGAGCTTCTTTATCTTCTCTTTCACTGTAACTAGGGACTGACGGATAGATGACACTTCTCTAACCTTCTCTTCTTCTTCAAGCATGGCATTTGTAAGGTGTACCTTAACATCTGATATTGCAGTCTCTTCAATTTTCTCAGATAAAACTGACCGTGTCTTGTTATACGAAGCAGCAAGCTCAAAAAAGGACTCTAATAGGCTTCTCAAAGGAGAAATATCCACGTCATCCCCATCCATTGCCTCGAGGATCACTTTAGTATTTTCTTCAAGCTCAGAGACATTGTTTGCAGTGTTGTCTTTCAACTTACGCTGAATCGAAGTCCAAAGCTTCGAGATAAACTCCTTTCGAATATCCAAAACAACCTTCTTTCCATCAAAAACTGAAGTTGCAATTGTTGGTCGTTCACGCAAATCAGAACCCAACTTTGCCCCAATTTCATCATTAGAAATAGAAGTTGCCTATTGATCTGTTTTAGCTGTGGAAGATGATTTATGTGGGTTCGGTCCTGCTACAGACTCACCACTATCTTGTGGCCTTACTCGTTGCAACGCTCCAACGTTATTAGCCTGAAAAATAAATAAATGAATAAATAAATGTAAGAACACTTTAGCAAAGTTATTGGGCCAAGGATAACGGAAAGGAAAAGTTCATGTTTTCTTTTACCTTCTCGTTCTGAGCTGTTAGTGTTCTTGAAGAGCTATCAACGCTTTGGACCTCTACAACCCTTTCTGGGTTTGGCCTTTTCCTTTTCCAATGTTGATCTCCTTTGCTGCTATCACTCTCCTCTTGGGATAGGCGCTTGTTAGAGGCATCAACGACTACACCAAATGGAATAAGACTTTTGTCAACTGGAGTATGGATCTCTTCTCTGTGAACTTCTTTGTGTAGCATGGGTCCGCTGCCTGCGCGCATCTTAACTACCTTAGATTGTAAAGCAGGAAGCCTATCAATCACTAAGACATCCTCGACCCGGTCTTGATTGGTATTTTTGATTGGCTCAACAGTATTCATCAAAAATTGTAAATGGTTTTCAAGAAGGCTTCCATGCACTCTCGCCCACCAAGATCTATAGTTAGACGATGTAAATTTCTTCATATTGGACCCAAAATGAGGAAATACCTCCCTCGACTTAGATCTAGTCAGCACACAAATCCGTGCAAGTCTTAACCCTTCTTCTAATGAAGCCTCATGAAAATCTTGCTTCGAGCGACCAGGGGTGTCTTGATAAAAACCAAATTGATGGCTAAATCGATGAGGGTTGTAAGGTTCAATAATAAAGTTGACTCCGTACCTCAAAGGAAGATAATTTGAGCGAATACTCATAAAGAAACTTAACTCGAACTCATCTGCCTTACCATCATCATAGTAGTGGTACGGATTAGATCTGCGAGGCATTGTCGAAGTCCAAATGATAATGTTCTCCATTATGAATACGCTTCCTTGCTTCCTCTTTCCCAAAATATCTAGCAGCACCTTCACCGAAACATGCGACCATGAGAGGAACAACTGGCCCCTTTGCATACGGAAAATGAGTCTTAAAGTAATGGGCTAACCAACCATACACATAATGAGCTGGAAAGCAAGTTTGGGCAGGATCAAGCAACGAGCACTTTGAAATCTCGTTCAAACCCTTATATATTCTGGCTAAGACCGGGACTGCAAGGCTAACTCTTCATTTCCAAGCGAGATGACACGCAATCTTAAAGGTCCCGGGATGAATGAAGTCACTGTCTTTTGAAGGGAGCACAAAAATACATAACCAACAAGATAGAAAAGCAGCCAAGTATGTCTCGTCTTTCTTGTCACCCATTACTCCTAGCTTATGGAACAAATCTTCTTCAGCAGTCGACCAATTAACTGCTTCCTCTAGGACCCCGGTAGGATTGTGTGTGGATTTCAAACGAGTAGACTTCTTTTCTTTCCTTAAAGGAGGATGAGTATACTTCATTGTATTTCTGCACCAGAACTCTACCCATTCTTTCGCAGAAACCTTTGGATCGTCGCTACCTCCCTCTCGGAGCCGATGGAAGGCATCAAGCAAATGTTCACAAGTCTGGGGAAGAAACATTTTCCCCTTGTCATACGTGCCTGTAAGCTCTTCAACATTTGGCACAACTTCCTCGTAAGGAGATCCTGTTATAGGCAAACCACCGATCTTATACAAATCCCAAAGTGATATGGATAGTTCTCCAGCAGAGGTAAGCAATGTGTTGGTAACAGGGCACCATGCCTCACAGAAATCCTGCATAATGTTCGTATTACGGTCATATGTGAAGAGTGAAGCATATACGGTGTCATAAATCCTTTCACCCTCCAGTGTCAAGAGACACCTACTTAAGACATCTTTTGCCCATTCCCAATAGCCAGGAACGTAATGAAATTCACCGCCGAACGACAAATCATTGCCCCAATAAGTTTCCTTGTTAATAATTCGACGCCCTAGGCATGGTAAGGTACTCGCAAAATTCCAAGCATGATGAGTAGTGGTGCAAAGCATCAATGTCTTGGGAGGACGACTATTGTATTCAAGCGTCCAGTCTGCCAAATAAGGTGGGCCCCTCAAAGGTACCCATGAAGCTGCAGCGTATTGGCCAATTAGTGGCCTATTAACTGGTAACCTTGTCTCCATCTTTCTTCCCTTATGGTCCGAAATAATAAGACATTGCGAATTAGAGGAAGAAATTCTTGAGTCTTTGAAGTAAACCATGTTTATATTGCAAAAGTGTTTATTAGCACTTAACTTAGAAATGCGACAATCATGGCCTTAAATTCATAATGTAATGTATCAAATCTCAAGACTAATCCTACCAAGCACGGAAAAGATGAAGTCATTAGCTTAGACGGTGTAATGTCTTTGCTTAAGACAAAATGAATCTTTGGCCCAGACGGTGTAATCGTCTATGCCTCAGATAAAATGAAGTTAAATCTTCAAACAAGATGAAGTCATTAGCTTAGACGTTGTAATGTCTTTGCTTCAGACAAAATGAATCTTTGGTCCAGACGGTGTAATCGTCTATGCCTCAGATAAAATGAAGTTAAATCTTCCAACAAGATGAAGTCATTAGCTTAGACGGTGTAATGTCCTTGCTTCAGACAAAATGAATCTTTGGCCCAGGCGGTGTAATCGTCTATGCCTCAGATAAAATGAAGTTAAATCTTCAAACAAGATGAAGTCATTAGCTTAGACGGTGTAATGGTCTTCGCTTCAGACAAAAAAAAAGAATCTTTGGTCCAGATGGTGTAATGGTTTTCGCCTCGAACTTTTAAAGGTTTTCGCTGTGAACTTTTGAAAAATCTTGACCACAAACTTTTAAAGGTCTTCATCATGAGTAGATTATCTCGTTAAACAAGAACACATCCTCCTTATTTAACCTACAAAAAAAATAACAAAAGAAGAAAAGCACAAGAAAAGAAAAAGAAATTACCTTTGCGCCAATACCCGACAATAATTCACTTGGACAGGCTTGCGAGCTATGACCGATGCCAATTGAAGGGAAGGCACGTCCCTATTTATAGATTCTCTAAATACGCTAGTTGATGGGTTGATTGCGATGTGGGAGTAGGGATTTTGCAAGAGTCCAACATGGACTTGTTCTCCTAATTCAATTCTAATGATGAAAGTTACAAGCAGAAGGCTTCTAACAAATTTGGACACTACAGATTTTTGTCAAAATCGTATAAAGCCAAAAGTAGTAAGGTGCAAAGTCTTAGAAGTCCATCAAAATTAGGAAGGCAAGAAGTAAATTATATTTTTGATTCTTTCTGTAATATCTCACGTGAATTGATTAGACTCAAAGTTATAGTTTGGATTCTTTTAAATCTTTTTTACGTGAAGATAAGTCGGATGTTTGCAAAAATGGGTAAAATAAATAAAGACATTTGTTACCTAAATACTTCAAGCCTAGTCTTCAAAATTTTGAAGATTTTGCCTAATCTTGAAGTATGGGGCATTTGTAGGCATATAAATTTTATTAAAATTAAATTCATAAAATAATTTGGATTTTATTGGTCCAAATAAATATCATGGGCTAATGTAATAAAATTATATATATAAGTCCAATATATATGAGTTAAATAAATAAGTCTTAATTCATTGGACTAACCCATTTAATTGGGGCTAAAGTGATGAGCCCAATTCATTAGGCCCAAGATTTCATCTTCCTAGAGGTCCAAATGGATGCCCACGTGTCAAATGACGTGGCAAGCCAAGTCACACGGAAGAGCCAATAGAATCATGCCATGTGTCAAATGATGTGGCAATCCAAGACAAATAATGAGCCAATTAAATCATGCCAAGTGTCGGATGGTATTGGTCAATTCAAACGGACCAATCAAATCGCAGAGCCATACCACTCCTTACAACTATAAATAGAGGTCTTCATAAAGCTAGAAGACACCAGAAGTTATAACAAGAAGCAAGCAGAGAGCTCGTGGATCAAACACCGCAGATTTCTCTACAAGCTACAAGTTCAAGCATTCAAGCACTCAAGCTACAAGTTCAAGTTCAAGTCAAGATCAAGAACGAAGGCAAATCAAATATCAAGGCGTTCGAGATCAAGTTACTTGTTCGTGATCAAATCCAAACCCAAGTTCAAGAAGGAGATTCAAGATTAAGCTTTACAAACCCTTGAATCAAAATCAAAATCAAGTTCATCAAGATAGTATACATTCTTGAAGAATCAGAGGAATACCATAGAGATTGTAACACTTTCATTTATTGAAATCTACATTTGTTACGCAATTTTCCGATCTTGATTATTTATTTTTCTCGACGCGAAAATTTGTTGTTACAGGGTCGTTACAAATTATGGTAAGGACTAATCTGGTCCGTTGATCATAAATGATCAACGATCCAGATTAAAAGGGGAATTGGGTCGGGTGGCTTTAAGGTCTGTGCTGGGTTATTAGGATAATTAAATGGGTTAGGGGTCCGGATTTAATTAGGCTAGGATTTAAAATAGGGTGAATGACACAATTACCCACAAAAATAAAACTATTTACCCTTATCTACCCATTTATTTTCTACCCATCAAACTAATTACATTTCTTACCCATAATAGTTTTTGTGGGAATTTTTCCCTTTTTCTCCAATTCTTTTTTATTTCTATGCTTCTTTTCTTTTTTCCTCTTTCTCCTTTTCTTTTTTCTCGTTTTTTTCCCTTTATTTCTATTCGTTTATTTTTGCCCTAATCGTATTATTGTTATTTTTACCATTACTTTTTCACACTCATTTTTTACTTCTTTATTTTTTTTTCATTTTTTTTCTTGTCCCTTTTCTAATTCCATTTAACTCCTTTTTTCTTTTATAATCTATATTTCTTGTTCCTTTTCTAATTTTATTTAACTTCCTTTTTTTTAATTTTTTCTCTCTTCATAATCTAGTTTCATTTACTGTTTTTACTATTTTTTATTATTTTTATTTTTATACAATAAGAAAAAATAATTGATATAGTAAATATTTGTTTACCTTTTTTAATATAACTAGTATAATATACCTTTCGTCTTTTTCTCATTTTTTAATTCAATTGTTAAACTGAAATAATATCAGTTGTCACTTGATCTAATTCACTGAATATCACACTGACTGCTGTTGAGCACCATAAATTACATACTCACATTTGAAGAATCAACATGTGATTGTCATGCAAACCTTGATCTCCTTCCTTACAAATATGAGTACACACTCTACCATTAGCAGCAACACAACTAGTTATAGAACAAGAAAACACAATTTACAACCACCAAATATATATAAAATAGTGAAAATGCAATAAAAGTATAAGTAGCAAAAAAGACTTCTAGTACCATATGATACCAATATGGTATACATGTATACCAACAGAGTATATGATTGCTCTAAAATATTGCTACAACTATCTGTGACTATATAACTGTACCAAAATATTAAAAGATGCAATAAAAGTATGAGAAAATTATATGCTCGCATTGCAAGCTAAATATCCGCAAAGCAACTTGCTCTATACTAACAGAGTATATAGTAGTATGAGGTTGTTCCAACAATTGCCTATAACTATAAAAACTATTCATAATACACATAATAAATGTCCATCGGCACAAAAAAATCCCAACAGTGCAAATCATGTTCATATAAATAATTACAGAATAGAATTCACTTAAAAGTGCAGCTAAAACAACAACAACAACAAAAAATGTTCAAACTACCATATGATGCCAATATGACTTATAAATACACCAATATGGTATACAACTTTACTGATTAATTTCCGGCAACTATATGACTATACTACTATTACATAACACACATGCATAAAGAGAAAAATAAAAAGATAGTATACCACATATTAATATAATAAAGTATTTCAAGATATTGTACTATATTATTATTATTAAAAGAAAATTAAAGTACCAATTAAATGCAGCTAATACAACCAAAATGATTCAGCTAACATATAATACCAGTATAATATATAGCTATACTAATAGGGTATATAGTTGTACGGGGTCGTTCCAACAACTGCATATAGCTATAAAAACTATTACATGATACACAAAATATATGTCCATAGGTACAAGAAAATCCAACACATCAATATATGATCATATAAATCATTTAAAAGTAGAATTCACTTAAAAATATAGCCAAAACAACCAAAAATATTCCAACTACCATATGATACTAGTACGACATATAATTATACCAATAGGGTATACAATTCATTTAATTAATTCTAGGCAACTATATATGACTATACAACTATTACATACACATGCATAATGAGAAAAATAAAAAAATAGTGCACCGCATATTAATATAATAATATATTTCAAGATATTGTATTATAATTCTATTAAATAAAACAAACGCATAAAGAAAAAATTAAAATGGTTACATAATACATATGCATAAAGGAACATTAAAAATATTCAAGGTATTGTACTATTCCACTATTACTAAAGAAAAATCAAATAGTGTACCAATTAAATGTAGCTAATACAACGAAAAAAGGTTCCACCTAACATATGATACCAGTATAGTATATAGATATACCAACAAGGTATACAATTGTACGCAAAAGTTTTTAAAAAATTTAATTCAATTATTAAACTAAAATAATATCAGTTGTCACTTAATATAATTAGCTCATTTTGTGCGTCATCGATTATACTAATATTCATATATGCTTTAATAATATACAATATACCATTTTGAAATGGAGAATAAATTAATAAAAAATATTCAATGGACACGTACATCCTATTAAGAAATGAGAAATATAGAAGAAAAATATTTATTTATATTTGAGAAGATAATTAAAGAGAAAATAGGTTGGGGCAATTAACGGAGTTTCACGTGATCCGGGATTAGAAAGGAAAGGATTTTAAAAATAGGTAGTTGGGTAAATACTTTAGATTGCATAGGTACACATTGTAAAACAAATTAGAAGGGACAGTAACGGATAATTAAAATTGCATGAATAGACATTTAGAGTAGATTTCCCTTTAATAAAATAAAAGTGGCTACTATTAAATACCCAATTAAAATAGATAAATAATTTATAAAAAGAGATAATAATTATAAAAAATAAAATTGATTCTTAATAAATTAAATTAAAATAATTAATTGGTATTTTAAAAATATAAATGACTAATTACTGGATAAGAATATCATAAAATATATGAATTAGGCTATAATTGCAAAGTCACTGCAATTATAGCCAAAGAGTGTCAATCTGGCTAATTGTGAAATAATTTGGTCTTAATAGAACCAAAAATTATATATTAAGCTAAGAAATATTTTGAAATCATTTGTAGCAATTTATAATTAATTATTAGAGATAAAAATGTTGGGTAAATTAAAATAAATATGGAAAAATTATGAAAAAATATCAATTGTTATGAAAACCTGATTTTGAAGGTATATATGCAAATTAAAAATAATTTGAGAAAAAATTGGGTATCAACAATAACTCTAAATGAGTTTGCAAAAAATTATAACCACTGAAGTGGTAAAATTTAACGCATTGCCATGATCAGATTCATGTATGATTGTGGGAAAAGAATTGAAAACTCGTCTCATTGAATTTGCTTCATTCTCATTCCCCTTAAGAGAATGTGACAGCAATATATGATAAGTCTGAAAGAAGATAAAATTATTACCATAAAGGTATCAATGAACGTGGACATGGCAATAGACGAAATTATAATCGTCATCATTGTGATAATGAGAATAATAAGGATTCTCAAAATAATCCTTCACTTTGTGAAAGTAATATTTGTCATCGATTTGACATGGGATTTTGTAAAGCACATATAGATGATTATGATCCATTCATGATGTGAACGAGACAACATCTGATTTTTTAATACATATTTATTCTTGGAAGAATATGAATGTGCTAGTGGTAGTGAATATACCACACTCACCTCTAAAAAGAGTCTGAGATGATATAAGAAAATAATGTCATTATTATGGCATGCATGGTCATTAGTCACGTACCTATTGTATGCCAAAATATTTTGGCAATGTGATTACTAAAAGATAACAACAATGCAAGAAACAAATCTTGCATATAATTTTGACAGTGACCATAATGTATAATTTTCTCTTTAAAAGGGATATTCACCATATGGATGTTGATGAATATGTGGTAGTACCAAATTAATTGAGAGCTCTGGAAGAGCCAATTATTACTATGTTGGAGGAATACAATTGATTATCATGTCAATTTATTGTGTTGTAGTAAGTCTCAAAGAAACTTAATTGAGTTTCTAAAGTATTCGCGAAAGCGGTTGGTTATATTGAAACTATAAATAAATGAAAGATTTAATATCTTCTATTACTACAACTTGTAGCGGGGTAATATGTATGCTAAAGTTACCCGCTTTATTCTTCAGTTTGTACTACACAAATAAAAGAATACCACAATAAAGCAAAAGTTTATTGATATAAAAATCCATATCATAATTGGAGTTTAATTAATAATTGCACATGTCATGATGTAAACCTGAAGTTTACTGATACAGACAATTTTATCAACCATGGCTTGGTGAGCAATCTTGATTTAAGTATGATGTGCATAATAAATGAGAATTAACATGGGTAAGTGTTGAAGAAGATTCTTTGTGAATTCTGTTATGTTACTTGTTCTCATTAATTAATATACCAACTAAAACTCGTATTGAATCCCATGAATGATGGAAATATCAAAGGTGAATATGGGTCCATTCACCTATCATGTATACCGCATAAAATGCATCTATGTGATGGTTACATGTGCAATTATTATTAACCCGCAACTTGCTGTTTGCGAGGTAACTTGCTCAATAATTTAATTTAGAGCATACTTTTCAGATTGTCTATTCAAGATAGTTCATCTTGATAAATTGGTTTACATCACAATTGATTTAGCAAAATGATTTATTGAGTGCCTCTACTTAAAAGCTAAACTATTGCTTATGAGAACAAAGTTATTTATATCAGTTTGATATAAATTATATACGAAAGTATATTACATTCTCCTCTCACAACTGGTTCAAGGTCATGAACCAAATAATTTCATCTTTTTATTATTGATGTGCTATGTATGTTTTGATTAATACCATAACACACAAAGATGAATTCCCAAAGTTGAGGAAGCAAGTTAATATTTCTAACATGAGGGGGAGAGATGATAAACATTTGAGAATTTACGTGGAATGAATTATCAGTTCTCTATAAGGATGATAATGTGATAACGAGGATTTTCAAGGTGTAACATATTCATTGAAGTTATTATGGATGATTTATTCATCAAATCTCTGGCGACGTCAACCTCCAAGAAGCTAGTGCATAAGATTGGGATGCGAATTGATGCTCTTATCAGGTGGAGTTAATGCGCGTTGCACTCTTTTTCCCTTACAAGGTTTTGTCCCACTAGATTTTCCTTGCAAGGTTTTTAACGAAGCAACCAAAAGTCGTATTTTTAAACATGTGTACTCTTTTACCTTTTCTAGAATTTTTTTCCCATTGTGTTTTATTTTAATTAAGGTTTTAACAAGACATATTATCTGTTGAATATACATTCAAGGGGAGTGTTGAATGTCTATATTCTAGAGTGATTCTAGGGTTTGTTACTTGTGGCTAAGTCATTTTTTCCCTGTAAATAGAGGGATCTTTCCCATTATAAATAATCCCAAATTCAATAAAAAAAAAATTTCTCTTTCTCTGCAATATTATTTTTTAAGTCAATATGGAACATTTTACCAATTTGATCAAGAACATTAAGGACTTCAGCTCTGCTCCTTACAATCCTGTGAAACACTTCCCTAATCTGTTGCTGCAATGATGCTAACCTTTCCTCCATTTACCGGCATATCTCCGCCACCTGCGCCTCCACCTCTTCCAGTTTTTCCTCTTCTGCCGGAAATTGAAAATTTTCGGCGAAATCCACCAAATTCTGTGTCACTTTCTCCATTTTCTGCATTTCATCCAATAATCCAGTCGTTCCTTTTTTCTCCCTTTTCTTCCATTCCTCCGCGATTTTATCCTACAGTGCAATTAAAGCCTGTCCCCAATTCAAATTCCTCAGCAATGGAAGATGCGTTAACAGATCAAAATTCAAATTCCTCGACATGAATGATCCAAAGTGAAGATTTTACCAAATATATAAAATTCTACAGTTAAAAATGAGGGGTTTTCAATAGATTGTAAGCAGGGAAACTGAGAAAGAAGCAGGAAAAAGTACTTTTGAGCTAGCCACTATAATTACTTTGGGCTAGCCACTATATAAAAAGGCTGCCACATTGTGGGAATTTTGGTAGGCGATTCTGCTAGGGTGACAAAAGAACAAAAACGGTCCTTATGTTTAAGGTAGGTTCAAAACGGTCTCTTAAGTACTTTTCTGGTTGAGCAGTTTTGGTCCCTTAAGTATATCAAAAGTGAGCACTTTTGGTCTCCCTATTAACAAACTTTAGTTTAGATTTATTTAACAGAAAATGTGGGAAACAAGTATTTATTTAATAAAGAATTATTTGCTATTTTTTTTAAGTTGTAGTTTTAATTATTTTTTAATTTATTTTTTATGATGTGTTTTTTTTTCCTCCTGGTTATTCTTTTATATTGCCAATTCTCATAAAATCTAATGGACATAGGTTGTATATTTGATTAAAATCAAAAGTGATCTCTTTGACAAACTTAGAAGATCAAGGCAGCGAGGAGCACAAGGATCTTGCATTTACATAGTGTTTGGAAAAAAATCACATCTTGGGTGTGACGTAGAGAGTCTATCTAATACATACTCAAAGGATTAAAGTTACATTTAACAAAGCTGTTTTTGCTTTGTGCTAGCAATCTTATTTTTGCCCATGGTAACAATGCATTTTAACATTTGGTTACTGCCTGCATTATCTAATTCAAGCTTTTGAAAAAATTGAATAAGGGAAAGATATGAAAGCCGAAAGAACATCCAAAACAAAGGTACTGTCAAATGGGCCTAATTAGTGGCTCGAATAGGCGAAGGGACAAGTTCAAGAGGTAAAAACATAAAATTTCAGTAATTAACAAAAGTGGCCGCTAATTATCTACCTTCCTAACAGAAACATAATCTATTAATTAATGGACCTCTCAGTCCCCTCCATGTTTCGATGCTTATTTTAAGTGGAAGTCCTATAAATGCCAAAAAGTAATTAATGTGATAAGTTACTCCATTTAGCCGATTTATAGGAACAAGATTGTATAACCATCAGACCACATTACTATTCATTTTCTATTGCTTTTTTTATTTTTTCCTTTTGGTTTTACCCTTTTAATTTATCTTCTTTCGTTTTTTAAATGAAGAAAAACGACGATTTTCAATATGGGAAGGGAGGTTTTCTTTACAAGTTTTTTATTTTTATTTTTCTTTGTATTTGATTCCTTTTATACTCCTATAAATAATAAGTATAGTTTATATAGTATATACTAGTTGTATAATATATATAATATTTGTAGTATATTATAGTTGTATAAGTATTATTTATATAGTATACTACTTGTATATTTATTATTATTATTATATTATATTATATTATATTATATTATATACATCATATATAACTAATATATACATATAGATAATTATTTGGATATGCATAGTGATATATAATTATTTGGGCATATAACAATTTTATGATTTAGTCTGCCGTATATTTATCGTATAAATATTACATTATACAGAATATATTATTGTTGTAATATATAATATGTACTTGTATATTACTACTGTAATACATCGTATATAAATGATATATGTATATAATATATGATAAAACCGGAAAAAATAAAAAAAGGAAGACTGAATATACAAAGTATCTTTTTATACTTGTGGCTTAAGTTTGTCCATTTCAGTTGCTATTGCAAATATTATTACAAAAAGATGAAATGGGAAAAGATGAATGAATTTACCTCTTAATATATATGAACTTTTTCTTATGCGCTAAATCATCTATAAATATGATTAGAATATACTTAGAATAAATTTTAGAATGGAATCAGTTCAAGTATTATACTATTTAAATAATATTTATACAATTATAATATACTACAAAATATTTATATATATAATGAAACAAGGGTGTGTGAGAGAGATTAGAATATATTTCAAGTGAAATGTAGGAAAGAAGATATAGGCAAAGAAATTTAGGATATAATATAAGAGGAAATAGTGTAACTGATTCCATGATTTGTGCACATTAATTGCATAATTTATACGATATGCTAATATTATAAAAGAATCTGCCATTTTTGGAATAAACAACAAATAATATTATTTTCTTAAATATTTTAAAAAAAATGCTTCGCCGTGTAACTTTCTCCAAGTTTTCAAATAGCCACATTTATACGCGGCCTATTCTAAAATAGCTACGGTTTCAAAAGTTATCGAAATTTAACCACTTTTCATGTAAAGATAAATTTGGATAAACCACTACTCCCTCCGATTTAAAATACGTGATTTTTTGTCTCTTTCACGCAGATTAAGAAATACACATTTTAGCATTAATTAGCAATGAAATTGATCATATTAACCTTTACTATACCACGTAAATACTCCTAACACATACTCCAACACTATTTACTCTAAGGGCAATGTATGAAAAAATAATTAATTCATCAGTGGACCACAAGAAAAATGCCAGAAAATCACTTATTTTGGACCAATCTACGTGACTAAAATATACCGGAGTTCAAGCATAAGTATATTGAAACTCTAAATTTCTACTATAATATATCGGTTCAACATAATATGGTTGAAGTTTTCCAATATGTAGTATCTTGTACTGAAACTTTTCGCGTATTGGAGTTCCAATATGTCCCAAGTTCATACATATATACACCCATCTACGTGACTATTTTTCAATGATCCTATTTTTAGCCAGGCGAAGTGTGATCTGATTTGGACAAGCCCAAATGATTCAACCCAAATTCACACTACTTGATCAACGGAGAAGAAAAGCAGCAGAGGAGAAGAGAAAATCGGTAGGAAGAAGGGAGTCCAGTTCGATGAAGGAGCTCCGGATGACTTCGACCCGAATAATCCGTATAAGACCCGGTGGCTTTCTTCGAGATGAGGGAGCATTTAGTGAGGGAAAAATGGGTCGACATTGAAAAGGCGAAGATACTCCGTGAAAAGCTGCGTTGGTGTTACCGTATAGAGGGTGTGAACCACCTTCAGAAATGTCGACACCTTGTCCATCAGTACCTTGATTCCACTCGTGTCGTTGGCTGGGGCAAAGACCTTCGTCCCCCTGCTCTTCATGGTCAGTATTGTGTTTCTCCACAGACTGTTTTTATTTTTTACTGTTGTTCTTGTTATACTTAAATTAGGTTTTGGGATTGCAGGTCCAAAGGTTGAAGCTTTGGGATCGGAATGATACATTTTTTATTTCTCCGATTTCTCAGGTACTTTTCTCTCATCATAGCGTTTGTACTGTATTGGAACAGTCTTCTTGTGACTCTTATTCCATGATACATTTGTTTTGATTGTGGGGTGGGAGGGGGTGGAGGCGGAGTTAGTGAGATACCCAAAATTATGATTCTACTTTGTTGTGTTTTGTAAATCATACATAGTGTTTGAAAATGTGAGGTTTTGAATTGTCCAAAATGTTGTAAGGACCTCAATAGAGCAGAATGACTGAAGAGGATTTACATAACATACAACAACTTATTGGGGATTGAGGCGAAGTTGGTTGATTGTTAGTTAAGGAAAGAAATAAATGCACTGCATTCTGATTTCTGAGTTTTTGTTACTCTTGGATCGGATACTTATATATTGTTGTTAAATTCACCCAAGAATCACATATGACCTCAAATAAAGAAAGTAGAGGGGTAAAAGACCACCAAGGTGACAGGAAATGCATATCATAGTGTCTGGTAAAAGGCCACCAAAAAAAAACGTCATGAGATAGAGTTATAGAGTTACAAAAGCTCCTACAGAATCCTAGTGTTGTAGTGCAATACTAGTTTTAATTTACTGCTCCAATGACTCAACACATTTAACTATATCTACTGAAAATTAAAAATGGTGTCAGCTACATCACACGAAAAGGTTCGCAGATTTGGCCTTCAAAGTTTCACTTCAATCCCCTTATGTTGCTAATGTTCCTTCTAAATGCATTAGAATCTTTTCATGCACATTGGTATCTTACACTCCAAAGTGTTACCTCGTTGCATGAGTTTCCCTTTTCCGCATCCACCTTTACTCTTTAGGGTGCCAAAGCTTGAATTAACTAAATCTATATAGGCTCATGCTAGTTGCTTACCCTTTTTAGCTAAGATGTATCTTGTTGAGTGAGACTAAAAAATAGAAAGTTCAGGGGCTACCCTTCTTAGTGATTCTTGATTTGTCTTCAAAGGAATCCCTTACAAGTTTCCAAGGGGTTGAGTAGGGCCTATTTGAAAGTTAAACAAATTAAAAAGATAAAAGGATTTTGTAGGAGGGTAGTGAGGAAGAATGAGGAATCACAAAAGATGATTAGGTTGTTTAATTTGCATTAAATTTATTTTCTGTTGATTCGAACGGAGGACTAATAACTATTAGCTCGTTTCAAGCATATTGAAAGTTAAATATGCTATGTGTAATTACACAAAGAGTGTAATTGAGTTTAAGCAACAAAAAAATTGAATTTGATCGATGCCATATGGAAAAGAAATAACTATGCTATAACTTGAGGAACAAAATTGTTAATTACCCTTAGGAAATATGGATGAGAATTATAATAGCTTTCTGCTTCTGATCCCTCCCATACCACTTTCACTGCTATCTCTAGGTTCATTACCACAGATTCTTTTACCTCCATTCAGAAAGAAATGAATGTACCAAAAGAATCTCATCCTTACAATTTCTACCGCTGCCTTTTATAATTAGTTGCCGGAGAGTTGAAAGAGCAATCTCTGGCTGAAACTTGCAGGTTAGGGTGCATCGTAGGAGATGACAAATTTCAGCAAAAGAATTCAAATAGGATTGCCGATTGGGGTTATCTGATTTCAAAGGACATTTTAGGATGGAAAAGTAAGATCCTTTGGTCTCTCATGTAATTATAGACAATCATACAACAACAACAACAACTACCCAGTAAAGTCCCACAAAGTGGGGTCCGGGGAGGGTAATGTGTACGCAGACCTTACCCCTACCCCGATAGGGCAGAGAGGCTGTTTCCAATCGACTTTCGGCTCAGGGAAAAAGGATAAAACAAGAAAAGAAATGACAATTCATTAGTGACTTCAGCAGAAATCGTAGAAATAGTAACCTAAGCATAAAACAATAAACTACATGACATGCAATGGTATTAGCCAGAATCTACCGTCCGGGGCTAAGATAAACGGCAATGATAAACCGCAAGCCATCTATGATAAACCCTATCCAACCCCGCCTCACCCCGGGAATGAAGTAAGAAAAGCTCTAGTACCCCCTATCCTACAACCCTTATGCTTGACCTCCAGACCTTCCTATCAAGGGCCATGTCCTCGGAAATCCGCAATCTTGCCATGTCCTGCCTAATCACCTCTCCCCAATACTTCTTAGGCCGCCCTCTACCTCTCCTCGAACCCACCGCCGCCAGCCGCCAGCCGCTCACACCTCCTCACCGGGGCATCAAGGCTTCTCCTCCGCACGTGCCCGAACCATCTGAGCCTCGCTTCTCGTATCTTATCATCCACCGGGGCCACGCCCACCTTCGCCCGAATTTCTTCATTCCTAATCCTATCTATCCTAGTGAGCCCGCACATCCACCTGAGCATTCTCATCTCCGCTACCTTCATCCTCTGAATATGGGAGTGCTTAACCGGCCAACACTCTGCCCCATACAACATGGACGGTCTGACCACAACTCTATAGAACTTACCTTTGAGTTTCGGTGGCACTTTCTTGTCACACAACACTCCATATGCAAGCCTCCTTTTCAACCAGCCCCCCCTATACGATGAGTGACATCCTCGCCGATCTCTCCGCCCCCCTGAATCACCGACCCAAGGTACTTGAAGCTGTCCCTCTTGGGGATGACCTGAGATCCAAGCTTCACGTCCCTGCCTACTTCACTCGACTCAGCGCTAAACTTGCACTCCAGGTACTCTGTCTTAGACCTCCTCAATTTGAAACCCTTTGACTCGAGGGTCTGTCTCCACACCTCCAGCCTCTCGTTAACACCGACCCTCGTCTCGTCAATCAGAACTATGTCATCAGCAAATAATATACACCATGGCACATCCCCTTGAATATGGTGTGTCAGTGCGTCCATCACCAGGGCAAATAGGAATGGGCTAAGCGCAGATCCTTGATGTATCCCCATAACAACCGGGAAATGCTCTGAGTCGCCTCCCACTGTCCTAACCTTAGTCTTAGCTCCATCATATATGTCCTTGATCGCTCTGATGTAGGCTTCCGGCACGCCCTTTGCCTCAAGACATCTCCACAACACCTCCATTGGGACCGTGTCATACGCTTTCTCCAAGTCAATAAACACCATGTGCAGGTCCTTCTTATCCCTGAACTGTTCCACCAATCTCCTAACAAGGTGGATAGCTTCCGTAGTGGAGCGACCCGGCATGAAACCAAACTGGTTGTTGGATATAGACGTCGTCCTCCTCACCCTCGCCTCAACCACCCGCTCCCAGACTTTCATGGTATGACTCAATAACTTGATACCCCTATAGTTGTTACAACACTGGATATCACCTTTGTTCTTATACAACGACACCACTGTACTCCACCTCCACTCCTACGACATCCTCATAGTCTTAGAAATTACATTGAACAATCTAGTCAGCCACTCCAATCCTGTCCTACTCACACATTTCCATAACTCCACCGGAATTTCGTCCGGCCCGGTCGCTCTACCCCTACTCATCCTACGCAAAGCCCCCACGACCTCCTCCACCCTAATGCGTCTGCAATACCCAAAATCACGACGACTCTCCGAGTGCCCCAACTCCCCTAGCTCTATATCCCGATCCCCCTCCTCGTTGAGAAGACCACGGAAGTACGACTGCCACCTCTGCTTAATCTGAGACTCCCCCATCAATACTCTCATCCTCGTCCTTGATGCACCTTACTTGGTCTAGATCCTGAGCCTTCCTCTCCCTCGCTTTAGCCAGCCGAAATAACTTCCTGTCCCCGCCTTTTCCCCCAATTCTTCGTACAGACGACCAAACGCCGCATTCTTGCCCTCCGTGACCGCCATCATCGCCTCCTTCCTTGCCACCTTGTACCTCTCTCTGTTCGCTCTCCTCTCCTCCTCGCCTGTGCTCCCTGCCAACTTCGCGTACGCTTCCTTCTTCGCCTCCACTTTACCCTGGACTACATCATTCCATCACCAGTCGCCTTGATGCCTGCCTGAAAAGCCCTTCGATACCCCTAGCACATCCCTCGCCGCCTCCCTCACAAAGTTCGCCGTCGCTGACCACATAGCGCTCGCGTCCCCAGTACTCTTCCAAGCTCCAATACCGGATAACGTCCTCTCCAACTCATGGGATTTATCCTTAGTCAAAGCTCCCAATCTAATCCGCGGTCGGCCCCGAGCATCCCTCCTCTTCCTCTTCACCAAGATTCCGACGTCCATCACTAAGAGTCTAAGCTGAATCGCGAGGGACTCTCCCGGGATTACCTCGCAATCCTTGCACAACCCTCTATCACACCTTCTGAGGAGGAGGTAGTCAATCTGAGTCTTCGTCGCCGAACTTTGGAAAGTAACCAAATGCTCCTCCCTCTTCGGGAAAGACGAGTTCGCAATCAACAGCTCGAAAGCCCTAGCAAAATCTAAAAGCGAAGTACCTCCTCCGTTCCTATCTCCAAGGCCAAAGCCGCCATGCACCTCGCCATAGCCACCGGCGGCCGACCCAATATGGCCATTAAAATCCCCTCCAATAACTAACCTTTCAGAAGGAGGAATACTTCTCACCATCTTGTCCAAACCTTCCCAGAAGCGCCTCTTAACCTCCTCATCCAAGCCTGCCCGAGGCGCGTAAGCGCTGATAACA